>PVMI01067891.1:0-18143 GCA_008528875.1 Aulacorthum solani | reverse complement strand
AATTACTATAAGAAGTAGCTTGCGGGGCATCATATATTAGAACACGAATAAAAGGAAAGAATATTAATTTTGACGATCTGTTTGGAAATAAAGAGCTTAAATGGAAAAACAAAATAAGAAAATAAAATAAAATCCAACAGTCAATAAAAAATACTTTAACGTAGGGACCTAACTAATACTATTCATTGAACTGTATAATGAACACATAACTAAACCATTTAAACACAATAAATAGCATTTAAAACATTATGAATTTATTTAATAATTCAAAGTTGTACAGAAATAAAAATAAAAATAGTATAATCATAACCAAGTATAACACAATAACTCTGATAATTTAACTTTGATAACAGAAATATCATTACGCGATTCATTGGCATATAAAAGCACTTTTGATGGCCATTTTTGTTTGCGTTCGTTTAGAATATTGTATCCATTAAAAACAGTGGGCGCTTTTATGAGGTGCAAAAGACCTCTACAGTTTAATTTAATCAGCTCAGCCACGAACAGACTACAATATGTATTTTACAAGAAGCAGGTGGGCCAAAGCTACCATTAGAGAACTAATATATATATATATATAACATCTTTTTATACATATATAATTATATATATTATATATATGTGTGAATATAATAATATCGCAACTCTGGAAGAGTAATAATGATCATACATGGGTTGTTGTTGACGTATAATTGAGTTTCTCGACACTAGCTAAAAGAAGAATAAAACACTAAACGAATTGTGTACTTAGGATTGAGTTTTTATGAAAAAAATAATATGTACCTATATAGCATTAATTGTAAAAAATCAAAACAAAATAATAATGAGACTACAATACAAAATAAGCAATATAGGTACCAAGTAGGTACCTACGTCATACATCATTCTCAAGAAACCTACCATAATACATAATATGTCAAGATTTATTATGATTACCTATATATATATATATATATATATTATATATATATAATACTCTGAATATTGTTTGAAAACAGAAAGACATTTTGAGTTTATTGGATAAAAATTATTAAACGGGCCACAGTAGGTAATAAACTAATAACAAACAATTGTCAGTTTCATTTTATACTTACACTAATGCCAATAGTTAGAGTAGAGTATTTTCGAGTTTGACGATGTAACATACAATTCGTGTTGAAAAGTATCTATTTATACCTACCAAAATTATTTTTTTAAAGAAATAAATAATAAATAAAATTATTTATTATTATTCTAAATAAATAATATTAAAACCTAACCAACTATCCAATTAGTTAATTATGTCAACATGTAAATTACAAAAATAATAATTATAAAATAGTAATATAATCTACTGTATTCTGTTTAAACTCGCAGTTTTAGTATAACTGTATAGACTTTAACACGACTTTTAATGAATTTCGCTTCTATCCTCACGCCCGCCTCTGTGTAGGTACATGCATTATGCCTATAACACTTAATTAATATATGTTTATTTATAACCTCGTTTATAGCTTGAGTGATAAAAATCATCTAACTAAATATATGTTATTAAAACCTAAATACGAATATATGATAGGTATGGAATATGGATGTACATATTATAAGGAATATAAATTATAACTACATAAGCTAGGTACCCCTGTATTTGTATGTACTAAGTTATAAAGTATAAAGCAAGGTATAAAGTATACATTTTTTTTTTAAATTGTTGGATTATTTCAGGGATTATTTTGTAACCACTATGCTTCAGTACAATATAACTTACAACAATATAAAGTACAATTCTAAGACTAGAGTGAAGACACGCGGCTTCAATTACAATTCCTATATAGTAAATTAAATTACACGCAAACAACTTTATTTATATTTAGGTGATAACTAATAAAATTAAATAACTAATATATTTTATGTATATTTTGTGTTATACGGAAACCTATAGGTACTTGACATATTATGGTTGATAATAATACATTTACAATGCTCAATTATTGAGAGCTAGATATAAAAAAAAACATTATGACATGGTACATAGTGCTTATCTATACTACATATTATTATAATAGTATACCTACTAACATATCTCGTATCATTATAATATAATAATGATATTATATTAATGTAATAAACAATTATAATAGATTTTATTGCAGGTACGTAATTATTGGAATTTCCGATAACTAAGTTAGTAGCTGTTACTAATTTTTTTAATTAGTCTAGCTTAATAAAAATAATATAACAATAAAGTTACCTATGCATTTTAAGCTAAAATGTAAACAGTACCCCGAAGTAGGTACTTAGTAGTAAATTTATCTTTAATAAATAACTAAAGCCCAAGCAAGGTACCGACTACCTACCATTATTTTTACATATTTTTATACTTTAATCCTTTTTATTATTTCACGAGGAAAGTGAAATAGATACTAGTTTAGGCATTACCTTAGATAAACGTTATAGGTAGTATAAGTAAGTATACAGTAGGTACTATAAATTTAAACTTCATAATAAGCTTGAACTGGGTATAGGTATTAGAGTAACTTTACTTACTGCTCACATTTATAACCAACTATTTAAAATGAAATACCTAAGCATTATCTATTAAAATGTTTTTATTATGTTACTTAATGTACCTACCAAAACTTTGAAACCTTATATTTTTTAAGAAACTTCTGTTTTTTTTTATACTTTTCACCTCGATAATTTAAAATCGACGTTCACAGAAAAAGTTAATCAGTTATCAGACATAAAGACATATAACCATATAGCTAACTCAAATATATTAACCTATATATTTAAATGGACACAGTTATGGGAAGGTTTCGTTAATTCAATTGACACTTTAATAAGCATAATTATTGAATTTTCTTATATTGAATTATATTTATGCATTTTACTCGTCATATTTAGAAAATTTCGAGGAAAATGTGTTTGTATTTGTTTAACAACAGTAGGCACTAGAGTAAGTACCTATTATTATATTTTCCTCAGACGATTTACTACAAGAATTTAGAATTCACCAATAATTTAAAATATACTTAGATACCTAAACCCGATAAGACTATTTGATTTTTAAGAACCTAAACCTATAATTTAATAATTTAAGTATCACATTACTCACGACTTACCTAATTAATTTTAAATATCATGCGATCAAATAATTATGATCTAGAATTATAATGAACAGGTAATGAATAATCATTGTTTTGACAAATAATATGGATTATCATTTAAAGAGCTCCTTCATAAGTTAATAAACAAGTTTTTTTTAAATAATTTAGTTTATATCTGTAGTATTTTGTTTAATATACTTACTTATACTTTATAGGTATTTACGGGCTGCTTGTTTAAATACATTTTTAAAACTATGTATATTATTATAATTTTTTAAGTTACAATTTTTACAACAAAAATGCATGGGTACTAAGGTACCACTTGGCACTTGAATATTGTATAGGTACTCATAATTTTTTTGTGCACCCTGTAGAATGAGTTATTATCTATAACGACTAAAACCGAGCATACGTAATAATTGATAAGCTCTATTAAAAACAAACTATAGAGGACATAGACAGTAATTTTATGTCAACATGTTATATTTAATTTATAATTATGATAATTGTATATTTTCCTATTAACACGACTCTAGAAATCGATGATACAATATGGTTTGTTTCCACGAAATGTTGTTGAACCTTATCGTATATGGCTTCTAAAGACGAATTGTTATTCCTTATTTTTGAAAAATAACAGATACACAGAATTTTATAATTCATAATAATATAATATATTGACAAGTTACAAATTTATTTGAACATTGGACATTCATTTTGATAGCCATATTTTGGTAATAAATAATACAAACATCGAAGTATGTTATGTTCATGTTTATATTGAAAAATAAAATTCACACTAATTTAAACTTTACAGATATGTAAAATTCAAAACATTCTCTGAATAAATAAACAGATATGTTAGGTAGTACTTACTTATCAAAAAAAAAGTATTTCAAGAAATTCGATTTGAAAATATAATTAACTGTAAGACGTTATAATAATATTAAAAGAGTTTTATATTATGCGTAATATATTTAGTTCCGATTTAAAACTTTCGATTTTTTGTCAATTTTTAACGATGAAAAGTTTCATGATTTCTTGGAATATCTTCTAGACTTCAAAAATAAATTAGTTGCCCATCTAATTTACTTAAGTAAACTATGTAAGTAAATAGGCAAAAGTATACCTACATTTCTCTACACACCTATAACCTACTGTGTTGTTTTGATAATAACACTGCACCGTTTTAACTTTTTGTATACAACTTTTATACTATCAAAGAATGAAGATAAAATCATAGTAATAGGCAGGTACCTACCTACATAAAATTATATTTTTTCAAAATGTTATGTTACTTTAAGGTACCTATAATTATAACTTATATGATTTATGATTCATAACGTTTTATTTAAATTATCAGGGAACATTCGTCGTTGAAAAATTAATCGACTTACATAAAAAGTGCAGAAATATTGCGTGTCTCAGATAATTATTAAATCGAGATAACGGTGAAATCAGTTGTCGTATAGCTACGAACAGACTGCATTTTCACCAATTAATTTAAATGTATAGGTACTTTTCGTATAATAGGTACACGACTTCAACGAGTACTTGCATTACGAGATAATAAAATGAATTGTACCACTACCGTTGATTTTTAAAACATCCACCCACATTAAAAATATCATAAGACTAGATAAAATGTATTTCCTGGACAACGAGAAGGCGATGCAAATAAAATAAATAATACAATATTAAATCGATCGGTAAAAAACGTTTCATCGTTCCGATTTTGACATGACATATGATAATAATAATATGGTGATTTCCGATTAGTAGAAAAGCCACGAGGAGGAAAGGGGTGAAATGAAAGGTCGCCGAGATGACAATAATCAACCTTAAATTATCTCGACGTGAGTACTATTTTATATTAATCTGTGTGTCGTACTCACCGCCAAAAGTTCGCCGCGAGTGTTTTTCTGTTGTTCGGCGACACCACTTAATGCTAACGGACAATCGTCGGGTACGGGGAGTGAAGTGTAACAAAAAAGCCGGCGATAGAATTCGAAGCAAAAAAAAAACCGAAAACTCGCGATCGAGAAAAACGTAACGATTTTGTACACGACCGGCAAATGGCGACGGCGACAACGCGATCGACGGACAATGCCGGGCGGTCGACGGACGTGAACTGGTCGCGCGACGCGGGCGAATAAAATCGGACGGGGATAGAAACAAGGAAAAATATATAATATTATAATGGAAATCGCGCGCGCTCCTCGGCAGCGGTGGCACACCGACCAAAGACTGACGGACGGGACGGCGGCGGCGTGGCGACGGCAATGCCACCTATCGCCGGCACCCGGTAACTGTTCTGTACGACCGCGTCTTCCTGGGACCACGTTATGTTGTTATTTATTATTTTTCTGTTGGTTATTAATTATTATTATTGTTATTAACCCAACCGAAACTCTTCGCGTTGGCAATCGGTCGCACTTTTTTTTTTGCGGTCTCCCCTGCACCGCCCGCTGCGAATCCCGATTGTTTACTCGATAACAATAATATCATCTGTGGTTATTAATATTTTACGTTGTAATAACAATATTATTTATAATATTATCTCCCTCCATAAGATTATTATTATCATATAATTTGTATAATTGTGTGTAAGTAGTAATACAGTACATACTACGAGTGTGCGAATGTTTCTGTAGCTATTTTAAACAATACGTCTGACTGTCCCTGGTCGTGTGCAACAAGTAATCGCGAGATGATAAAAATATTATTTTAAAATCCAAGCCCCCTAGATAAATGACTGGACTTTTAACGACCCTTATCCGTGCCCTAATCCGTGTCACTCACACCTCACACCTGATGCCCTTCCAGTGTTCCGGTATGGTCGTCTTAAAATGACTAGATTCAGAGTACATTGTTGTTTTGTTTGTTGTCACTGGCTAAAATAATTTATATTTTTATTTACGTTGTATATTTGAATCAATTTTCGTTCACCAACTATTAGGTATTTCCAAGTGAAATTCGTTTTGGAATTTTATCGATCTGGTTTTTTTTTTGTTATTGAAAATTACAAATTATACTGTGATTTTTTTGTACATTTTTATTTATTTAATAAATACGCCTGCAGGGGGCTGACATTTAATAAAATATATTTTATAACGAATTGAAAACACAACTAGTGCTCATTTACTCAAAGCAAATAAAACGTAATAAAACTGACACACCTTGATAATATTATTATATTCACTTAAAATAATTTATAAGATAATGAATTTATGAAGATCTTATTTGATCTCGATTTGTTTTCATGCTAACTAAATTATATTAGTAACTTAAGATGTATTACCTACAGTCTACACTATTATGGAACATTTTGTTAATTAAAAATGTATAAAAATTTCTGAACATCTAGTGAAATTAGCGAAAAAATGTATTCTAGTTACTTGGAGTTTAATTATTATTAAGCAACTAAAATAACGTAGGGTTCATTCGTAAGAATAGAAAGTTGTTGGAGAAAATAATAATACGATTTATCAATTAATTAAGATTATTTCGTGTATTATCGTCTATTAGTAGGTAGGTACCTACAATAACTAATAGTAGGTATGAGAATTAGAAAATAGGTTTGTTTAGTAGAAAAAATAGACTTTTGAATATTTCTGATCTCCAAAACACTTCCACCGTCACCCCGGACTATATTTTATGTTTTGCTGTGGCATAGGCAGAGGGATTTGATTATCACATTCCCCCATTACCTCGTAATGTATTATTATTTATATTATTGTAAATACCAAATCTCACAAAAACTGTAAACATACTTAGTTAAACCCCACTGTCCATGACATAATCCTGGCTACGCCACTGCAGATAACCGATAGTCGATAAAGTGCAGTTATTTAAAAAAATAACACAACGTTACAAATGCTAAAATCCTTTACAGTCTAATTGTATGTACAATAACTAACTCGTCATAAATGACTAAGTTTAATAAACACTTATACATTCTATAATTCATTTTTACCTTCATACCTATATTATACACGTTAACAATCAGAAAAAATAAAAGTAGAAGACTCTGTCGAGTCTTTATATTTTTCAGTAGGTAACCTAACATACCTATTTGAGAGTAGATGCAATAATTATTGTTTTTGTATTCCCATGATTTATTACCCTAAAATACTTTTGAGTCGTGTCCGAGATATTTCTTTCTGTCTGTTCAAATATTTACTGCACATCATTCGGCATTCTCTGGTACAAAAATTTTCTCTATATTTTATTCATCATTGTTTACGTACGAGAAATAGTAGATACCTAGAAATAAACATATTTAAAAATTAAGTATACTTTTCTTGTATTCTGGTCTTCGAAGACAAATGAAAAACTCTTTTGTAGCGTTATTAACTCTGTCAACAAGAGTATAACAAATAACATGTTAACTTAAACAAATTGATTCATACATTAAAAACTTTTATTCAACATATTATATATTACAAATTGCATTGATTTAATAGTAAATAGTCAATTGTTATAATACTACTATAGGCGTATAATTTATTAATTATTATTAAAATCGTGTGAAACTACTTATCTTATGACAATTTAATTGAAGTATATAAAGTAACTAATAAAAACACAAAGACACTTCCAGAAGGCTCAACTAACAGTGAACCCACTCAAGTCGATGACAAGAATCTTCCTCTCCATAGCTCCATCTCAACAGTCTAAAAGCCAAAAAATAATTAACATATTGGTGGGGAAGAGATATTTTCAGAAGAATGTCCCAAGTACCAAAGAGTAAACTTTGATATAAGTAACCAGCACTTGGAACTCTTGGAAGGTGTTAAAAATAAACTAAAGATGCGTTATGACGTTATGACTCAGGTAGCTGGTAATAACTGGGGTTGCCACACCAGCGTACTCAAGACTATAGTACGAGTACTTACTCTGATGTATAGGGTTGCCAAATATTGTGCACCTGTGTTATATCTAGAATCACTCACTGTAGTAAAATTGATGTTTAACCAAACCGTGTAATGTACATCATATCAAATACTGTTGGGTCCACTCAAACAATATTATCAGCCTACCCAATGTACCACTACAAATGGACATTCTTAAATACCCACCATAACATCAATATTTACTACCATATTAGTATAAAAATAAAGTTAGAATTTTTTATATTTTTAGCTTTGAGTGTATGAAAATATATTTGTCATAAAAGTAAAATGTATATATATTTCAGAGCTTAAGAATATTGCATATAATTATATAAGTATATTTTTCATATTTTCATATATAATAGTTTGTGTAAGGTAAGTACATCAGCAAAAGTTGAAAGTGTGTACACGAAAATATTATACTATATGTATCATGTTTGTACCTATATAGTATATATTCTACTGATAAAGTAGTTAAATTACATTAACTGTAGACATAATTGGTGTACCATTTTATTGGAATTTTGAATATTATAATAAATTAAAAGATATTAATACATCGGATCACTGTACAAGGTGAGATATGGCTTAGTTTTCACAAATGAGGAAATCGATTTCATTATTTTTAGAATATGTGAAGTATAAAATTTCAAATTATGTCAAAATCAGTCTCAAATTATTGGTTTTTAAAGAAATTACGAGAGCAACGCCACAAAAGACGTGTCTTATCTCATACAGTTTGATAGTCATACAGCAACACTACCACCTACTAATTCCGAGTCACGTACCTACGTATTTTTGCCGTACTGAAGGTTCTGTCAACCCAGCAGAAAAATGAACCAAGAACTTATTACGATTGAATTGTAACAAAAACATGATGCACATCATATTAAAATTATGAGACTCTGGGTTGGATATACAAGGACCTACTATAAAAACGATAAAAATTACTTTAAAAGTGTCCATCGAGGACCTATCTTACTACGCACTACATATCCAGTGACTTGATTAAACTTGTTTTATCACTATAATGTGCACCTCAGAGTCACTGTATACTTCATTTTTAGGAAAATGAGAATTATAGGTATAGGTATCGGGCTTTGGTCAAGGATTGGATACAGTAATAACATAAATAAATTCTTTAAAGTTTAAAGTCGAACACTAATTTAAACAATACCACTATCATAAGGCGCTTAGCTTGAAAATATAAATAAAAAAGTTTTTAAAATAAACTCTCTATTCTACAAAATATGAATTATGTATTACAGATCACGTTTTATTATGCATCTAAATATCTATGTATAATGCCAATGTGTCTTATTCAATATTTCAAAAATGTACTAACTATGTTTTGTGTTTGTAAAGTTTAATTTGTAAAAATAGTATGAAACAAATAACTTAATGTGAAAAACTTCCTGAAAATAATTGAAAACACAAAACTAATTTTAACAATTTTAAAGTCCTTGTTTCAGTTACCATATTTTTTATAGGCTATACCAGCCAATGAGCATGTATTATTTTTAAGTTGCTTAATTTATTTTTTCCTTTTTTAGTCGTAAAAGCAAAACTATTTTTACAAGACTACAGAATGTTTTGGTTTTATTAATTATAAAGTGTTCCTGACAAGGTCATATAACTTATTAATAACATTTTAAACATTTTTTAACAGTTTTTAACAGTTGATAATGTTCAGTTATTCACAAATTATTTACAACATTACAAGAAATTACATTGATAAATATATAAACGATACAATAGAATAAATTAATAGTATATATTACAGAGTGTAATATTGTTGTTCAAAATAATCCATCCTTCAGGCATGGGCCTGGTGGAGTGATTATCACCTCACAACAATGACTGAAGTCTCAATTAAAGTTAAGTGTTTTTTTTTTTTTTTATAAAATTATATTTTTTGTGAGATACATCACCATACTTACAGTGGTGATGATGGTGTCATATCCCTCCCCCCTTGACTTATTTTTATCATATAACATATAGAACATCGACAATTGTTTTTACCATTATTTAGTATCAATTCAACCAGAAAACAAAGAATTATAAAAATGTACAGATTGCACTTAAATATGTATGCCCCCGATTTCGACATTCCCCTTCTTTCTAACCACAAATTACTGTTATGATTACCTCTGCGTCAAGTGCTAGTGAGATCAATTTTCAGACCCATGTTCCCAAAGATAGAAGAACCCCAGCTAAGTGCACTCTATGGTGGAGACTTCCTCGATCGCTTCGATCAAATTTTCAGCTACAGATCTATTCTCAACCTTCGAAAAATCAATTATTCAATACATTTTACATAATATAAAATAATATCATTCCTTATACAAACATGCAGCCACGGCTTCTCTATTAAGCTCTCCCTTTCACCAATACAAACCTTCTTATTCCTTCATTATGTCATTATAACTGTACTACTGTACCAAATTAGTATCGTTTTTTTATTTAATCCAACTAGAGTCATCCATTGATCAAAAATTGAATAAAAAAACCATTTTATTGTCAACAATACAACAGGAATACATTATTGTAATTATTTTAACATACCTAGTCGGGTATCAGCGTTTGTGCTTCTTCTCCTTTTGTCCGTATGAAACAAATAGGTATGGAAAAAACAGTTAGGTATTTCATATTTTAATTTTTTTAATCTCTCTCTCTCTCTATATATATATATATATATATATAATGGTAGCTATACAAACATAAGGACATTGTCTTTTGGTGGATATTTGAATAATAAACAATAATTAACTATTATTTTTTTGTATTATATAAATTGCTTAAAATTAGGTTACTGCTTTTTTTAATTCTTTCTATCCAATTTCATCTGATAAACATTTTCTTTAAAAATTAAAAATTTCAATTTTATTGAAGAAATGGCACTACTAGTGTATTAATTTTTTTTTGTACTTTACCTGCCTTAACTTATACAACTTTATACCTGCATATTTTACATGAAATATGTATGTTGTAATATATATTTTTTTTTAGTTAACTATGTTTTTATTTATATTAATATTCAACCACATTTTATTTATTTTTAGTGTACAATGTAACAGTGTAAATCTATATTGTAACCTGTATTTATCAACAATGCTATAGATACAATATTGACACACCTTAGCTGTACAATTGGGAATGTATATTTATTATTTAAATCGATCGCAATAACTATTAGAGTTGTGGAATATTATCGGAATTCAATTCATGTATAAAATGACGCTTTATGTTTGTAGTTATTTTTTTTAATTTGGAAGTACAAAACCACAAAGGTTATATACATAGGAACAACTTGAATAATATTGTTTGTTTTATAGTCAAACATAGATTTGTATTACTAAATTTCCGTAAAACTTCGTTTATATTATCTCATTATGTAAATATAAAATAGATAATTTTGTATTTCAACGTAACTATACCCAATATAGGTAGATAAAGTATAAATAATAATACATTTTTATTAACTACAGTACCTATCTACTACCTAGATAATAGTTATAATAGAGGGTACTTTATTTGTCTTAATTATTATTTTTCAATGATAGATTTTATACCTACCTAAATACAAGTTAACAACATTTCTTTTCTTTTATAATTCCAAAATTGACACAGTAATATTATACTACTATTGTAGGTATGAGCTTTTATTATCATTATTATTATTATAGATTATAAAGTTTGTTATATTTTTTAATAAGATAATTGTTAATCCATATGTGGTCTATGGAATAAAAACTTCTAAGCTATGATCATATATTAAACTAAATTAATACTTAATTTCATTCTTCCTTTCTTTAGTCTGTATATTATTATAATAATAAACCTAGTGTAGTTACATATTAAAATAGTGATTTCGTAAATATGTATAGTTAAAAATTAAAACTGATGCAATACACAATATTTATATACTTACCTACTTTATATTATTTTTAATTTTAATGTAATTTTTAATTTTTATGATAACCAATATAATAGTTATATATTGTTATAATTCTTACAAGTACCCATTTTATTGGTGTTATAAAAAATCAAGAAGAAACCTAATAGGTGATTATAAATGCAGTTTCTAAAATCTAAATTGGAAAAATATACAGCTTAATATGTCACGTGATGACCTCTGTTTTGGCCTCATTTCAGTATAGATATTATAAAATTACTGTCAGTAGGGACAAGAAAATATAAACTTGTATGAAACACGCAATGTTTTTTTCGTTCAAGCTGTTGCCTGCAAAATATAAATATTCTATGAACCGTTATTATTCATTCTGTTTTCATCATTATAGTATTATACCATTTATACCCTATGATTGAGTATGTCAATCCCAGTTTTTAAAACTATAGTTTTGTATATTAAAATAATAGAACCCCTTACATAATATAATATTGAAATACATTACCTACTTATTAAAATATTATTAAAAACTTTGTATTATTACAATAAACTGTATAATGTATACAATATACTAAATATACTGCATCTATCAATTATTCATAGTTAATAATTGATATCATAAATTATTAATAACAATTTATAAACAAAAACGTATTTCTAACTAATATTTTGTATTATTATATGCAATTTTACTAGAGTATAGATTAATAGAATACTTTTTCAGTCTGGGAAGTTTAAATTTGTGAATAAATAATAGATGATTCAAAATTTTTAAAACATCAAAAATCAAAAATATGATTTGCATACCTGACGTAAAATTAAAGAAGCTATTAAATAACTATAAAACTGTGTAAATGATAAAGCTATTTAGACTTAATTCGATCTTAGTGCATCGTATTGGTCAATAATAAGACAAGGTGAGGTGATATTAAAATAACTAATCATCTTTATTAGTCAATTTAATGGAAATGTGGAAATATTCCACAATTAAATATTTGTATTTAAACTATATGCATAATAATTTATACGTAGTACCTAAATTGTATTCCTACCTAATACTAATAGATACCAACTATAGGTATACTATATAAGCTCACACTTTCGGGCTTTTGCAAACTTGATTTTGTATAACTATAGTACACTCGTATTATATTATAATATTACGTATGCATATTAATTGAGTTGTTCAAATGGCGATGTTAAATTGTTATTATAAACTATAGTTATTAACAATTAAATAAACAAAACAATTTATTCTAAAGTATTTTAGACAAGTGAGTACAATAAATTGACTTCATATTGACTTACATTGAAAATATAAAAATATGAACCATTAAAAACACTATAAGGTTCTTCTAAATATAAGTAAAGAGCTATTTGTAATATATAATAATGACTAGGAATTATAATGATACCTTAACTCAACTTTTTTTGGTATAATCATTTATCATGATTGCTGACATATACATATATGCATAATATAATGAATCATTAAGGCCTATGACATTATTATATTATAAAAAAATAATATCAAGTTCACCAGTTCACTGATTCGTGTAAAACGCTGTTAATATATGACTATATAAGAATAAAAAGGATTTTGGAGATTTATCCCACTTAATGTCTTCCCCTTTTTCGTAATTACGATACCTTTTATTCTCATCTGTTGTGCCAAGCGTACATTGTAGATTCAATAATATCGTAAATATAGTAACAGACAACTGAATATTATAAAAACAAATATATATATATATAAATAATAGCAAAATGTATGGTTTGTTTTAATTACAGAGAAGGTATATGTTACATTATTATGAAGCACCTAAACATGTTAATCAAAACATAACTTGGTTTGCCTCAAGAAAATCGTAAACATTTTTTTGTTCATTTAAATGGTTGTTATTGGTTGGAAATTACGTTACTATTATAATTAGAAAAAATATGGCATATAAAATATTTACAAACAGGCACCATAAATACACAAAAACACAAAATAAGGGGCCCGGTGCCCGATTTTCAAATTGTACGCAATTCTCTAAAATTTGAAAATTAAATTTTGTATATTAGCTACCACCTTAACTATAATACTAATTTATTACCCAAAACCTATTTAAGGGGGGGTTGAAAGGGTGTGTTATATTGAAAAATAATTACTCCACGGGAATAATTTTCAGGCCTTGTAGAATTGTCGGATTTTGGCAACTATATTTTTATTTGAAAAATAAAGACTTTCTACAGGAAGATTTTTATTTTATTAAAAATAATATTAAAATATAATTTATAACAAATTGCTTAAAATAGTATAATTTTTGAAGACAAATTATAAAGTTTGAGATTACAATATTGAAAAACGGAGATTGATACGGCCGGTAGAATATTACAATCTATTAGTTAATAAAAAAAATTATCGAATTTGGTTGATTCTACAGAACAGGATCCCTATTTCCGTAGAGCGTATTTTTGTGTACAAAATCGTATTAGCACCGGGAGCCCTAAAATTAAATAAGTTCTTGTGAACACAATCATAATGACTATTTTTATGATTTTCAATCACAATTGGCTTTCATAATTTTGGACATATTTTTATTTTAATACATTAATTTGACTTTAATTATTCCTTAAATCTGTTGACAGTTTTTTGTGTTAATATGAAAAATATGTCCAGAATTAATAATTGAATAATCATAAAATTAATCATTATAATTTTGCACAGTAATTATTGTATTATAATTTATATTTAACTGAAGCATGAAGGAAAAAATAGAAAAATAGATTAATTTTAACAAAGGTAAAGTAAGGTAGTGAAGCTTAATTTTAATATAAAAAAAAATGAAATAAACTGAAGAAAACTAGTTGGTTTTTAGATATTATGAAGTACCTAACTAACTAACTAAATGTGTACTTATCAACATTTAAATTCATTTCAAGCTATTTACACTAGGTATGACTGTACGAACCTATTCATACCGTTCCGCGATATTGAATTATAAGTAAAATACAGCTAGTTATATTATTATATTATAAATGGGCTTTGTTTTTGTCAAAAATTAGTTCATCCTTCTCTATTATAGTATTGCTAATAGAACAATAAATAAATAATATAGCAATATTTACATATAGGTGTAATATAATATCCTTATAAATATGAGGTGGCAGACGGTCTCTGTTCAGAATCAATTTTTGCATGGAATGATTTATCATTGAATTCAAATTTAACTCATCTGTAACACTGTAATAAATAATAATAATTATAGTTACATACTGAATTATGAGGCAGGTACATTCGACGCCTATTATACAGCAGAGTGATTTTTTTAATTTTTTACTTATTATAAAAAAATAAGATAAAACTATTTAAAGATAAATCTGCAGTGATTGAAAAAGAACTGTTGAACTTTTACATTATTTTATATTGAACTACACTTTTTGTGTTCACCTGCACCCCTTCCCAACCTCTTCACAAGTTTTAGATATTCCACAAGTATAATACACAATACACATGTAAATACCTCGACATAACAAGCTAGAAAATACAATTTTCAACAAGCAATAAATTGTGCAATGTCTCTTTATAAATCGTGTACTCAAAACTAATTTAATAAACGATAATATCACCTTATGAGTATAGGTAGCAATAATATTTCAATACTATAAAACTAATGAATATACCCTTTGTGCTTCGTGTGCAAATTAGTAAAGTTGTTTCATATTTAATAATGCTATTTTTCCCATGCGAGTAAAATCGTATGATCATTAGGACATCATTCGAAATTAAACTATATTTAGTATTCATTAAACGACATTTGAGAGTACATACTACTTTGGCAATAAGCAGCTCATATTAGTTGGCAATCATTAAGCATTTACAAATGTTATAGTATCATATTAATATTATGTTCAACATCTTGTTTTAAAACAATTATCAGTCTAATAAATAATGATCGAAAATAAATGTTTATAAGTTTGTTACTAAAAAAAATAAAACATTACAAAAATAAAATGTGTTATACTCGTCATTACTAGGTACACTCTATCGTAAATTATAAATATATGTACATTGTTCCGACTTTTAAATGGAAATTACTTCATTAATTTATTTCAAAATATATTTTATATAAATATTATTAATCCTGAATATTATTCTATTATAATTTATAAGCATTTAAATGTTGATTGCCTTCTTCTTGGTATTAACTTCAGCTACGATATTAAATTTTCAAGCATAAATAGTTAAAAACTGTATTTTAAAATTAAAAACTTTGATTAGCTAGAAAAAAGTTCCATAAAAATAAAATAGGTACCTAATAAATTAAAATAGTTATAATTTTATAAACGTATAAATTAATTTTAATTTGAAAATACGTATAACGTATTAAAATATTTAATCGTTTTATAATCAGTAAATATTGAGTAGTCTTAAAGTAATAATTTGCACAATATTTGAAACTCTTGAAAACCTATTAAGCACTTATTTTATATACGTAGTATATAAGCTAATAATAACCATACTAAGACAGTATTTAAGGTCCAATTTTTTTATTTATTTTTATTTAACAATTAATTTTGTGGTGACGCATTTGATGTGTAAAATTTAAATGACTGATAATATGTAACTATAACACAGTGCCTATACTCTACGCAAAATGAGATCAGTGCAGGGCGGTCAGCTTGTGATGGGCAGGGGCCTTGCTTTATGTTGGAGTTTTGGTCGAAGTGGTTGACTTCATCTGACCGTTTGCCTGGAAAAACTTGTGGTTTTCCAATATCCGGTACTGATCTAATTTTGAATAAATAAAAAATACACCAACTAATTTAAAAAAAATAAAAATATATTGTCTAAAGAATGTATGTACATTTTATTTTAAATGGTTATACTTGTTATAGTTATGTCATAAATAATTTCATTAATTTAAAACAATTAAACAATTTAAAACTTTTTATTATGTTAGGAGTTATATGTTTTTAGTTTTGCTCATAATAAGTACTTAGTTTCAAAATTCGTCTAATCAATAATCTTCGCTATGAGCACATAAATGTCTTCTTAATAATAGTTATTTTACTGTCGGCATTATAATAATATAAACTATAATATGAGAAAATTATCCTGCTTCTTGACAGTGTGTTGAAAAATAATAATTTGTTATAATAAACAAACACATTTAATGAATTGCCGAGAAGTTCAAATATTGTCATAATATGTTATACGACAATAATACTGCATTCAAAATGTACAACTATAAACAACACTCAACACAATTACATACACGAAGTGGTGCCAAGTAAAATAAATATAACTTTCAAATTGAATTACAACTGAAACTTAACTTTTCGATATCAAGATTTCGTTGAAATGCTAAGTTATAATTGTAAAAAAATGTGATACTTATTAAAATTGGATATGGTTAAAAAATATGTACTAACCTACATTTCGCAATCTAAAAACTGTCATGAAAACAGTGTTGTTTCAAACTTATTTCTAACTCAATAGTTTTTTTTTTTTAATTTTTAATAAAATATAAATCAATCACGTCTTATTGATTTGTCGTTATGTATTAACAATTAGCAGTTCTGCTGCTCCTACTCTCATATATGAGCAGATATATTTTTCATATATTTCTTCGTTTAGAACAACGATTCATTTACTAACAAATAATATGAGTAGCCCATGTAATATCATTGTAATTACAATGATGTCCAATGCTATATAGATATATTAAAATATGTAAAATGAATTGTATTTTTAATGAAATATTTTTTTTTTCAATTTAACCAACTTATTTGTACATAAGTACATACGAAGAAATTACCTATATTATATTTATATATAACGTATCTACGTTAACATTACAAACCTATATGTAAGAATTCAATAGTTATGTATCGATTTTGAACCAAGGAGAGGAATCTGTTGTACCATTCTTACTAAGAAATTAAAATGAGACTTCACCTTTAAACCTAACCTAACTGTAGCTATTTTAGGAATAATAATATATTTCAAATTTTAATTACCATTTTATTAAAACTAAATAAGAAAATTGTGTATACTAATACATTTTCATTGATTTTAGTTTTTAACATTCAATATCCTAAAAGGTTTATATTTTATTATTTTGTCATAGTTTTAAAAAATAACAGACAATAATAGGTAAGCTAACCGTTAATCGATTACAATTTCTTACGTTCAACTACGTATTAAAGATTATACAAAATTGAATTATTTACTTACTTGTTATATCTACTGTTGCC
>PVMI01067883.1:10425-30397 GCA_008528875.1 Aulacorthum solani | reverse complement strand
TTGCAGATTTTCGTGATTTTTACGCATTTTGCTGATCCAAATGGATTTGGTAGTTTTTGATGTTTTGCTGTTAGTGGTACTCTTTAAGTGAACAATTTTATTACGAAAAGTATTTAGTTTTTGAAGCTTAACTGAACATGTGTTTTACCACTTCTACAAATATAAAAAGAGCAAAGTCATTGATAAATCAGCATCAATGGAAGTTATCAATGATCCAAAACAAAAACTTAAAATTTAAGTTAGGAGTTATAGAGTTAATTTTTATATGTTATAGTTTACCTATACAGTATACTTACTTATTTTTATATAAATAGATTTATTGGTAATTTTTCACTGTAAGAATTGTTAACATTGTAAAAACTAGTCTGTGCAAAATGGTTTTTAAAATGTTTGTGTTCCCCAGTATTTAATTCGCACCCCCAAAACACAGAGTCTGCACAAGCCCATGATTAAAGTTAGTTATTTTCCAATGATGAGGTATTCTTGATAACTACTGTACACTCACTAGAGTAGTAACTTTCCCACATTTTTAATTTGATCTATTTTCAGAATAATTTTTTGAGTAGTTTGGCAATTGATTTTAAATTGATTGACGTAATTTATAATATACCACTCCCTGCACATGTGAGCACAATATCTAGACCTTTCTTAACACTTAAAAACATATACAAGTATATTTATAGTGATAACTGATAATAATGGTTTATGTACACTGGAATAAAAACCAGGGTATTATCAAACACTTAATTTATAAACAATTTATAACCTAAAGAATTCATCAATGAGAAGGAACAGGCAAAACATCCAATATTAAAATATTTCAATTATTCCAGTCAATTTGCTTTGGCCTCATCACCAATGCACCCTAGAACGTCAGCAATCTCTCTCTTCACTCTCACCTCTAAATTCCAACCATTCATTCACTAGCCCTCCAACTATCATAAACAATTTCACAAAAACACATTTAAATCCACCAATTTCGATCCTTCTCACTTACACTGTTTGATAATCTACTACGCCATCTTAAGCAAAATTGGCCCAGGGGTCACCTCAGCATTTAAAAAAAAAATAAATAAATAAAAAAGAAGCCTAGAATTATGAAGTAGTCTTTAGAACCCTCCATTACATAAAGTATGCTTCCTGTATACTTGTAACCTTCCCCCCCCAAAAAAGATCTTAATTATCTATTGTATATATATTTTTGTTGGTTCTAATAATAATAAAAAAAAGGATATTAGAAACACGATCATCCTGGCCATAGTAGGGGACAGATATTCCTACCTGAGCCTCATCTTTGATATAGTTTTTGATGCCCAAGTTCATTCATTAATGATACAATATAAATATGTATCACTATGTTCAAATATAGACAACTGCTAAACGATTATATTGCAACAATCTCGACTACATTGAGTACAAGAAAAAAATTCCTGCTTGGGCTTTGGTATCCACACCGACCCTGAATAGGATTGATTAATTCTAATACATAAAACAACAAACATTACAATATAAACACCAATATTTAATTAAAAAATACAATTTCAGGTATTTTTTCATTGTTGAAAAACACATTTAAAACATACATCCATATTTAAGTATAAATACCATAATTATAAAACATAACAAACATAAGTTCTTAAAAAGCAACAATTGAGAGTTCATTAAAAATACATTTTATTTTAATGAAAGGGATTGAATGCAGTTTTTTTTATTTATTTTCATTCCAATGATTATTACCTTGTCACCAATACTTAACAAATGAGAACCCAAGGAGATTGGGTTAGAATTCTTGAAAAATTTAGAGTTTACAAAAAGTAGAATTAGATTGACTTTTAATGTTATCCTCTTAGGCTGCAAAAGTTAAAAATGTCTGTATCATTAGGTATTATATATTGAAAACAGAATGTAAAAATACAAAACATTCTTCAGTAAACTGACACTTTAAATGGTCAAATTCAAGTGGGTTTCCAACATTTTTATGACATCTCTAAGTCAATTGATGTCTTGAAACTAACATAGCCAATTTTTGTTGAATGGAAATAAATAGTAACTACTTTTAAGTGTGTTTATGGTTCATGTTCCAAAAATATCTACTCGTTCTTAATAACTAATTGTCATTTACTTCTTGCAACCAAAATACATAAACACAAAATTGTCTAAGCCTAACTAAAAATAACCACTATCAATCCCTTTCAAAAGTTAAAACTAATTTTATTTGTTGAAGCTAATTAAGTGTTACAAACATTATAAAGAAAAAACATTGACAAACATTTTATAGGATAAAACATGTAATACAATATTTATTTTTAAACTGACTATTTGGCTATCTATTCAAATTGAATTGGATTTGAATTTTGTGCATACTATATCATTAAGTTAAAAAATGTGTAAGAGTATTTTAATATTTAAATTAGTAAGGAAATAATTTTGAATACAAAATTACAATAAATGATCTACTAAGTAAACAATACAAATATATTTATGTAATAATAAAATATTGTGTGTAAAAATATTTTGATGATAAAATTGTTCAAACATAAGTTTAAGCCATATGTTTTTAAGTACATTATTGTTATATAAATAAATTATCCATAGAAAATCACCAAGAATGTCAATTTGACTAATATCATCATAGACACACACTTTATTTTAAAAAATGCATGACAAAGTAAAAAAGTTACGATTTAAAATTCAGAAATAATAATTGATACAAAATGTGAAAAACACCAATAATTATTTTAATCAAAAATGAAATTAGCTATGTTAAAAAAAGCAAACATTCTTAGTGATTTAACAGTAATGTATACATCAATGCAAATAACATATGCAGAACTACAACTACATACTAATGATATATGTAAGTATAAAACCAAAATAATTACCTGATCAATATTGATGGAATAATGTTTTGACATAATAATAATAATAATAATAATAATAATAATAATAGTAATAATAATAATAATAATAATAATAAAATAAGTAATAACAGCGAAACGAAGCAGTTTGTTAACTAAGCACCACAAAGAATTGATGATCACAAAAATTATATTTAATAATATACACAAATAATAATTAATCTACAGTAATAATAATAAATGCATATTTCAAATAAAAGAATAAATCAATGATGATAAATAATAATAAAACTATACACTCAAATTGGTTTCAAAAAAGGTTTTCTCATATCAATTGAGTAAAATACATACGTCAATATTTCATATACTAAAAATTACAAAAAAAAATTAAGGAAATACATCAAAGTTTCACACTAACACAAGCAGTTTAATGCATATTTTAATCATATGGCATTGAATGGCTTACCTAATCTAGACTATAAGATAACATATCTAAATTACTTTTAAAAAAACGCTTCATCCACATGCGATATGTCATTTAAGTTCGAAGAAAAATCCATTTCTAAGGAATCATTTCCAAATGCCATCATACTAAATAAGCAAAACAATATATTTTTTTAAGCCAATAAAATAAATAAAACATTTATATTACTATATATAAATTTGACAATACTAAAATGAGTAAAATATATACTCAGTACATACAGAATACATTAATTAATGCAATTTTTTTAATTGTTTTCAGTTATGTTTGAGATTCAAAAGCGATCAATACTGAAACTATGAATTAAAATATTTCATCAGCGTTGTTACACAAAAGTTATTAAGTGAACATTTAAAAAATTTTATTTTGGAATTTGAAATTCGTATTGCTACATAATAATTTAATTATTTCCCTTGGACAATTTTTCCATGTTTAAATCACAACACAGTTGCTAAAGAGCAAAAATTGACCAAGTGAAATAATTAATTAATGATGGAGAAAAACTAATTACAAATTTTGGAATAAAATATGAAATTGTTTTACTTTTTCACTTTTTGCGTGGCAACAATGATTTGTTAAAACCTAAGTTTTAATAAATTAAAAATTATTAACACATAAACATTAGCGTTATCCTATCTAATGATAACATTTATGGTTCAAAGCACACCTTCAAAAGCCAATATTATGTTTGAAACATAACTTTCTTAATTTTCTTATTTTTGTATCAAATAAAATCATTCATACTTCACAGTACTATGTTTTAAAATACAGTTCTTAATATATAAATGCATCCTATATATAATCTAATAAGACAAGGAGTATTCTAAAGGCATTAGATTTTTCTGTTGTTCTATTCTATCAATGAATATTGATGAAAATAAGGTAACAGATATAATAATATTAATAAAAAAAAATTAACATCCAAATTGACTTGGAACTTTATCCCAGGATCATAGTACAGGCATTTCTAAATCTCATCATAGGATGGCGGCTGAAAAAAACGACCCTGGACGGTACTTTTCAGATGTACTGTTGAGTTAAAGCAAAATTAAAAATTATTTTTTTTTATATAAATACATTTTACACTTCATTTTTTATGATAATATTTGGAACCTTTGTAATAATAAATGTATATTTATAAGTTAAGGATATCAGATATAAATAAGAATGTCTAAAAAAGTCTTTAGTATTTAAATAAAATAAAAATATAATATAAAATATCATCTATTATTTATATTGTCAATAATAAACAGCTGTTGGTACAGTAGTTACCATTTATTATTTTCACTAGTTGATATTATTTGTATCATCATTTCTCAAAATACAATTTAAATGATTATATTGAATTCACCAATGCACTTAAAATTTTTTTTAATTATAACAGTATGAATTATGCAAAATCTGCTCTTTAATATGATTAGACATCCCTGCCCAAATTTAGTATTAATAAACAGATACAATTTAGTAATTTGTGACATACTCAGATATCCCTAGATTTATATGCATTGGCATGGATTGATTTTTTGAAATTTGGTTAGTCATGTACACAAATCACATAGGTATTATTTATAAAATATTATATTAGTAATTATTCAAGAAAAGTGATCTATTTTTTTTACTATGTTTATTTTAAGTATAAGGCAAAAACCACATATTGTATATATTGAAATTAAAGTAATGCAAATGTTAGAATACTGTGTTATATTACACTGGTAATCATAAGCAGAACGAAAACATTTAGCCTACACTAGTAATTTAAATTCTGTATAATCAATGATTTTGCCTTTGATGAACATATTTAAATTTAATTAGAGCTAAGACTAAAAAAATGATATATAGTACATATAAAGTAACATTGATTCCTCATAGGTCATTGAAATAAAAAAATTCTTTAAAATGACAAATAAATGACAACTACTGTAAATAAAAAAAAAACTAGGAAAAATATACTTAAATTAAAAGGTTTTGATATTTTTTAGTACTTAATTGTTTTGTTTGTTTTTTTAATTCATCAAAGTTAATAAATTTAGATTTCATTATTTAATATGGGATTTTATTTTGATAGGCAATCAATAATATATTTTGTAATAATATAATGATTTGTTAATAAATTTAAATTTAAAGGCTCCATATAATATTTACATATTATTAATAAAAAGTATGGTCATGCATTATATATACTAAAAAAAAATATAGAATAAAATGGCAAAAGATTGATATAGGTACGTGCTGATTACATAAATATTGGCATGAAGTTAGTAGTGTACATAGTACTTAAAATAGACCTATATTTAATTTATTGTTATATTTAAAGGAGCACACAGTACAAAAAAAAATTGTCTTCAAATTTTTATTAAACGCTAAATCATTGCAGTCAGGTATAACAAGTTACAAGTTTTTTTAGTTTGATATTGTACTAATAACAATTTTATTAAGATTTTATTAGATATTGGAATATTTAGAACAACTGTGTGACATCATTGAGCAGAGCTCGGCATAATCACCTATCTTATGTGTGTAAAAGTTTCTCGCTTTACAAATGATTTAATAACCTAATTTTAATTATTTACCTACCTATTTTTAATGTTAGATTTATGCAGAAATATGTGGTCTTTTGTTCTCAAGACGATACAAGTATCTTTTTTTTTTTATTAAAAATACTTGCAGTTTTTTGTTATGTACATATTGCAGTTAAAACAACACAGTGTGTCGATTTGTTTTGATACACATTTTAAATTATTTAAAAAAATGAAACACTAGAAAAATTTTGGTTCCACTTATACATTTAGTACA
The DNA here is from genome assembly GCA_008528875.1 of Aulacorthum solani. Lineage (NCBI taxonomy): Eukaryota > Metazoa > Arthropoda > Insecta > Hemiptera > Aphididae > Aulacorthum > Aulacorthum solani. The sequence goes on along the minus strand of PVMI01067883.1, from coordinate 24,262 downwards.
TAAAAACACACCCACCACATACGTACAACAAAAATTAAAAAATATACTTTAAAGGTAGGTAAATTATTATGTGAAAAGAGTAATATTTACACGTATAAGATAGGCAATTATTATGAGCTCTGGCCAATTATTTTACACATATTTTTTCAATTCATAGTAACTCATTTAATAATAGAGTAGAAACACTAAACATATACCATTATTCTTAGAATTGAACATTCTTTCAAATAAAAACAATTTATTTTTTTTGTGCTCCTTTAATATTATGTAGCACAACACAGAAATAAAGATATTGTTATAGTTGTTATACACTTTACATACATATTCAAAATTAAATCACTTTTAAACTTGATCCCTGAACCATATTAAGTGAGTGGAATTTATTCTATGTACACCACTCAAAAGAAAAAAAAATCATTAGAAGTGAGCGAGCATTTAGGTTTGGATTTATAAAAATTAAAAATATTCAATGTAATAAATAATATAATTTATATAATATTACAATGATATTTCTACCTAAATAAAATACAAGCTGATCATACACCCGAAGCCAATCTGGGTTCAATGACACATGAACTGATTGATAATGAATGCCTGATGATAATATTTAGATTATATATATACCTATATTATTTGAAGGCTAATAATTAATAATGTAATAAAAAATGTATAGAATATTAATATGTTATAAAAATTTGTTTAAATTTAGTATATTATGTTATAGTAAATTGAGTATAGGGATGTATAAACAATGAACAATATTTCCAGTTTTACCTTAATCATACACATATCTAAAATATATTCTAAGTTACACACACTGTTTAAAATTTAAATTAAGATAGGGCAATTCAACTGGAAAGTTATTTCAATATATCTTATGAAAATAAGATATACATACACAAAACATACACAGGAGATCACTGCAACCCAAGTCACCAAATCAAACTGCCTGTGAAAACACGAGTGAAAACTCAAAAACAACAATTAAAGATATCTATAATTAGCAACCTGTTAATAGTGATAAATATTAATACTTAGTTAAAATTAAAAACATAATTTATATAAAATAATACATTTATTACTCACTCACTTCTAATTTAATATAATCTCTTTTAAACTCAAACAAAACTAAATTCAAGCTAAAAATAATTGTGCATTACATTATTGAAAGTATTCTTACTTATTTACTGGTTCACTGTGCACTGATGATGTTTCTCTAATGCTACAATTTCCAGGGCTGTTTACATGAAACATGTGGTTCTGAGGAGTGTTTGGATAGCTATTCATTCCTTGTCCGTTGGTTCCAGGTCCGCCCCAACCAGGAACATGTGTAACTAGTAAAGGCTTTAAATATCCATTACTTGTAACAGGTGTGCTAATATCTAAATCATGATAAAAAAAATATATTTAACATAACAATAATTTTAAACATTCAGTTTTAGAAGATACAGTGGGTATATTATTTATTCACAATAATCAAATTAAATCTTATTCCTAATTTGAATTTTTTAAATATATGCAGACAGTATCCATGCCTAAGTAAATAAAACCTTTCTTGCTCTCCTTACATATTCATAAAAAATTGTTATTTGGTTTCAATATCAAAGATTATATACTTGAAAACGTATAAAAATAGAAAAAAATAGCAGATTACAGATAAAAATTAATTGCTGGTAAAAAGGTTAGAATATTATTGGGAAAGCTACACTTTATGATAATTAAAATGCATTTTAATGGTTTTAGTAAGCCTGAATTGTCTGAGGCACGTGACTTTTTTTTGGAATTATTTGTTATCCCGACCAGGACTTGATGAGTATCTGAGTAGTGTGCTTTCACCCAGTAGTGTACAGCCTAATTCGGGAAGACTGACAGCACCCTTTTAGAATGATTTTGTGAATTGATACAATTTGATATATAAATTAAGTATGTTTAGTTTATAAACAAAACTTAGTTTTAAAAATAAAAATATAAGAATACTTGGTGGTTGTGTATAGTATTTTCCGAATGCTTGATTTTTATCAATATCAGGATATAACTTTGTGAGATATGGCAAGTCCAATAGTCTATCAGCTAAGTTTCGAATTGATAAATCTTTAGCTGAGAAAGGATGTAAACTGTAAGCATCTGAATCATTGGCTGCAAATAACAAAAAATATTAAAATAACTAAATATTTCATTATTAACCTAATGGCATGTAGAACTTACATCCAGCCCAGGCAACAGTTAGCCCACCTAGTTCCGAATCTGAAAATCTTAATAAAAATGTACCCGTAGCATATCTTGTCAACATCTCTTCTGCATCAGACTTTCTTATGAATCCCATAATGGCACTACACATTTTGTATTATAATATCAAGTTAACATAATATAATACATACAACTATTTTCAAGTAATTACCCATCAGTCCAAGGACCTTTTAGATGTTCTCTAGTTATTTTCATCACAGCATAAAACCATTCCCAAAATGTGAAACTTCTTTGTGGCAATGGCTCTTTACAGAATTGTGACCATGACAAAACCATATGATTAAAATCCACATTTTGCATTCTGAAAATATATTTTAATTATTAATTGTATTAATTATTATTAAACTTATCTATTTACCTAAAAGCTTTTTCGGCCAAAAATGTCAAGCTTTCTTCTGAGAGACCACGACCTGTAGCTGCAGAAAACTTCATGTTTAAAGCTTCTGCCACATTCCTCCATGGTACTTTATCAGGAACATTAAATGGAACACGGCCAGGTTCAGCAAAAGCATTATCCCAAGTTACAGTAGCCCAAGCATGAGGATCTTGATTTCCATGCACAATAACTACCACAGGTAATGACAAATTCCACACCTAAAATAGTTTTTAAATATTACACACTTAAGTAACACTTTTTGTTAAAATCTGTTAAGTATAAATTATATAGCATATCACTTTCTAAATTATTCATCTAGTACATTTTAATCAAAATCAGTAGATAAATATTTATTAGAAATATTTTCAAAGAGCAATATGTTACTACATTGTACTATTTTTTTCTATTGATTAATTTCATAAAGTATGTATTTTATTCTTTAGTTTGTTATTTGTTTAAGTACTTCAAATTCAAAATGATGAAAAAACTTACCTCAAATTGGAGTTCATTACCAATGAAAAATTTGGAAGAAAATAATATTGAGAATTTTTCATCCATAACAGATTCTGTGCCTTTTTTTTCAGTACGCTTTATTTTCTTTAGTTGCATACTTCTATAATAGTTTAATACAAATTATTATTTGACTGACTTATAAAAGACAGTAAATTAAAAGTTCAAACTTACCGAAAGTTGGTTGACAAATGTCTCTGAACAGGTTGATATTCCATTTTTCCAGTGCAATTTAATATTTCACCACAAGATTCTCCATCTGGTTTATTTCTTCCAATTATTTGGTTCGCTTGAGATTCACTGACTATAGATACTTTGACCTAGTAAAGTTGATGTCATAATTATAGCTAGGATTTATTTTCATTAGTATGTTTACATCAGCAGCATTTCTCCACATTTTAATATAAATTGTCAAATTTCTTCATTTCACAAAAATTGGGTGTTTTGTGGTGTATTAAAGGTGTTCAGTTGCAGCGGGTAAGTGATATCAAATAATATTAACCATTTAAAAATACCAAAGTGTTAACAATAGTGTTTTTTTAGGTTTTAATTTTGAAGCAATTTATAGGTACTTCAGAAAGCACAAACAATTTACTATTTAAAAATACTCATAACTTGCTTTAAAATTGAAATATATAAAAAATTCTATTTTTTTTTTTGAAAATCAAAATTTAGAAACGTGAAAATTATGTAATGTAATTTCAAAGATACTTTTAGTAAATATAAGAACATATTAATGTCTTGGTGAGACATGGTCAGACACTCAATCTGTGGAAAAGCTTTGAGTGTACATACCAGCCTATGTTACTAGCTCTTGGAAGGGTGACAACCCGGGTTTTTAGAAACACACCCTTGCCACATATACACAAACACATGTTACAATTCTACTAAACCTATACAAAAAACCCCCTACTGTGAAACATCACACCCAATGGTCTATGTTGCTGTGGGTTCCAGTAATTAAAAAAAAAAGAACATATTAAGATCAAAAAATAGATAGTTCAGTTACTAAAATTTTAAATGCCTAAATAATTTTTTTTAATTTTTAACCTCTTTTTTTGCATATTTTACATAATACAATAGACGATAAGAGTTTTAATTAAAAAAGATTTTCACACATTTTTTTTAGAAATATTTATTCGTTAAGTTATGTTTTACTTAAACTGTGCCTATACTTTCAAGGTCATTATTATTTTATAAAATACAAACAAAAATCAATAAATTCTGGTAAGTTTAAAATTAGTCAAAATGTTATCAAGTATAGAGGTTATGATAAAACAAACATAAGATGAAAATTTCAGTATCTATAGTTATTTGTTTTTGAATTGCAACATGAACTTAGAAAAAAAACTTGTGAGGAATCTTGTATTACGTTTTCAAATCTTAAATATAAGAAGAACATTTTTCATAAATTTAAAACTCAAAATAATTTGCAAATTTTCATGTTTTTTTTTATGAATTGTGCCAAAATTGTACAGCTTCAGATGCTCAGAAAAAAAATTATGGATTTACAATAAATATTTTTTTAAATTTCCACAAAAAAAAAAAAACTAGTGAGGAACATTGTATTACATTTTCAAGTTTTTTAACCAACCAAGCAAAAAATTTTTTATCGACATTAATTTAAAAAAACTAGTAATAATCAAAAATGTATATGCCTATAAATAGATGAACATGAGTCAAAATATTTTGAAATTCTCAATGTATCAAACTACTAGGAATGTTAACCTTTTTGACCTCCAGAATACACCAACTAGATTCACTTTCCCAAAAGATCTGAAGTTGAAAATTGAAGCATTATTTTGAAAAATTGTCATGTACCCAGGCATTAATAAAAAAAACACAATTCATTGTAAAATCAATACGTTCATTTCTCTCCTCAGAGTGTATAATGTAGCTGCTAAAATAAATATTTAAAAAAATTGTTCCATACCACAGGTGATGTCATATGAATATTGAGTTTTCCTCCAATTAATAGACGAACTTCAGCTACAAATCTTGTATTAGTTTTTAATACTTGTGGTGGTTGAGTTATGATAACAAAAGTACTAAATAAAAAATAAGAGAATTAATAATAATAGAATATTTTTAAATAACAAAGAACATACCTTGCCACTAAAGATGAAAGATATTGTGTTGTCATGTCAAGAAGTGTATTAATTATTTCACATGACTGAGGTAATTCAAAATAACGACCCAAATTCACTCTGAAACGATCAGCTTCTTTAATTTGTGAACGAGTTATCCATATTAGATCACATAATTTCTCACACCTATTAAAGAATATATTATTGTATAATATTCAACTCATTCAACATTAATTTAATAGTAAGTTCCTGTTATTACCAAGTTTGTATGACATCTATATCTTTCATATACTTATATCCATTACCAGCCAACTGTTGTTCGCGTTTCCACTGAATTAATGCCTTATCGATAATATGAGCTTGAACAGGACTGAGCAAATTTAACGATTCATTAAGTTTGTTTATGTAGACACAAAGAGCATTGTTAAGACTTAATGATTGAGTCTTTAATTGTCCTTCATACAATTCTTTTTCCTGTTTTAATTTACGTTCAATTTCGGGTCCTTGAGGAATGTTCATTCTTTGATTTCTCATGTGTTGTAGATGTTCTGGAATATAAAAATGTTTATTAATATGCACAGTAATAGTTTATAATTTTCTAAACTTACGAGTGCATTTAGAACATTCAGAGTACAAAATATTAAAAGAATCAATGTCTGATTGAATTGTCATGCGGATCTCATTTGTATGCGTAACATGGTTACTTATCAATTCCATCTGTTGCATAATTTCAATGTTTTCTAATTCTTGAGAAGATTTTACATTGACTTCCATTAGAGACTAAATTAAATTAATTAAATTCAACTTTCAAATCAAATTATTTTCTTAAGTTATATTTTATTAATTCTCAAATTTAATTATTGTTGATGTAATATTATACCCCCTCATAGTACCTTATAATACTTAACAATTATTGAATTTCATAATTTGAATATATATATATAAACTGAATAGATTATAAAAGAATAAATTTATTTAAGTTTTAATTACCAGTCACCGTTTGATTATATACAAATAAAAACAGAATAATTTAAGGTAATAAATTAGTATATAATATTATTATATTGTTGAATTATAAGGTTTGGACTATATATTTCACTTCTCATATAAAATCATAGATTTAAATTGGGGGCTCGGCCCCCCTAAGAACGCTGAAGTTTGCATGATTATATATATAATTAAAACTGTTGGATAGGCACTAGCATTGACTTATACATAATATATATTTTTACTATACAGTATGTTTTTCTTTATTTTATCTTATAAACCAATAAATGTATTATAAGCCCTTATCAGAATGTATGTATTTAAAAGTTTGCTAAAAAGTGTGGAAATTGAGACTCAAACATTTATAATTTTTTCCCCTAATCTGCTCTCTGAGTAGAGCCTGTTTATACATACACCTTGTACTTCATTTGCTTCTTTAATTATTTACAGAAACTTCTATTATTAACCCTGAATACAATTTAATATATGCATAAGCACATCAATAATAGATTATTTTTTGTTATGATTTCCTAGAGAATGTGTTATAAGTGTGCATAGTACAAATATGGATAATATCACCCATACAAAACTCAAAAGGGATCGAGTTTGTTAAAAAAATTATTGGAAATTAGAAGTATAAACATTATACACACATTGTTTTGTTGGGCCATTAAGGATTCTGATTCCAAACACTTTTTAATTATTCTTATCAACTCTTTTGGATTTTGAGAGTACTTCTCCTGTAAAAATAATAAAAATTAATACAAACATAATTCATCAAAATTAAGTTTAAAAAATATACAAATATACAATAGTTATGATTTAAATACTCACTTTATATAATTTGGCTGTATCAATTAGTTTCAGTTTACTAACAAACTGTTCATTAGTTACCATAGAATTAGCTTTAGATACTATTTCATCCACAAAAGACACAAATAAACCTTTAATATAACCTTCATGCTCTAAATTATCTGGATCGATTTCAGTCCTAAAAAATAATTTAATAAATATTTCAATATTTGAGATAAACTTGATCTAGTTAAATAGTTAATATTTTTACCAATAATACTTCACATAATTTATTATGTATTTATAATGTAACATAAGTATGACAAAATCAAAATGACAAAGTCTGTACAATAATATTATTTAACTAGTTACTAGTATGCTATTCATTAAAAACACAGTTTAAATAGATCAGTATGAGTATATTAAATCTTATCTGATTGATTTATCATAGCATAATTTGATAGTTCCAGGAAATAGTAATTTCATACAAGCATTATGGATAATTGTTACAGGTCGCACACATGCAGATGTAAAAAAAATATAATAAATATTTGTATTCTACTCGTCATTAGTTCTATCCTAATCATTAACTATGATAACAATTTAAAAGAATGCTGAAATAAGTTTTGGATACGAGAATTAAAGTAGCTTAACTTATGTGCTGTTTAGAATTTTGATTTTGAATTGAATAGATACATTTTCAATTCTAGCTGGATCATAATAGTTATAATTATAAATTATGGAGTAAGTTCATAGGACCTAGGGGCAAAATATTATTTCAAAAGCCATTTGTAATTAGTAGAAAAATTTTGACTATGCCAGTATTTTAAATTTAATGAGATAATTATTATTACTATTAATAACTCTTTCTGAACATCAAATAATACATACTTAAAAATGAAATTACTTTTTTATCAATAAATCTAATTATAAATTTCAATGTTCTTATTATTAACTTATATGACATTTGAGGTTTCTTTATTTCCAATTCAGGCAGAAAATTACTAGATTATTGAGTTGATTGTGTAATACACAAATTCATGTCATATATTGTATTGATTCTTGGAAATTGTTTGGTATCTCTCTAATTATTAGTGATAAAAATGAAACATGATACATACTAATATAATATATTCTGATTTCATTAAAAAAATTATGAATTATGTTTTGTAATAAATGAAGTATTAGCATTTTTTTGTTTTTTGATAGTTTAAATACCTTAAAGGAATTTAAAAATAATAATAGAATTTACATAAATGAATACATTTTTTTAAATTTCCAAAAGCATTTAGTATTTTATGAATAATCAAATTATAAGAATAGCAAAGTTAAGTATTTGTTTTTATAATCATAAAACCATTGTTCAATAATAAACAATACATTTTTATTCATGGTTTTCATTTTTAAGTTTATCAATCAAGAAATATAAAAGGTATAGCATCGGCAACTATAGTCATTAGCATTTTGTGGGGGGGGGAGTTACAACTGTCCGAGTAATACGTGTATGTGGGGCAAGGATTCGTCACCACAAATCCGGGTGGTCGCCCATCCAGGAACTAGAGGTGCCAGCCGAAGCTTGACCTCAGAATACGTTAGTGACTGAGTCCTACCACCAAGCAACATCGGGCCTCTTCTAATTAATAACTTACTACTAAAATACATAAAATAGTATTAAAAACAAAATTACCGTTTTTGAGATAAAAAAAGTTTATTAACTATCATCATGTATTCATCTATTTAATTTTGATTATACTTACTTTTAAATTGCAAAGAAAAACAAATATAAAAAAAAAAATATTTAACTTCGAAATAATAGTTTCAAAAATAAAGATTGTGAAACTAATAGTCATTTAATATTTTAAACCTTAGTGATTCAATCAGTGGTGTAATTAGGAATTTGTATAAGGGGGTAGACATTTTTTTTACACACAAAATATGTCATTGTTTCTTATTATCAGTATTTTCCATGCCCATACCTATTTATAGATTTCTTTATATTAATTCTATTTAATATATTTTGTTGTGACCTCAGCATGACAAAACACATAATCCCACAAGCTTCAAATTAATAAATAAATACTCATATTATATAGGATCTGGGGGGGGGTTATATCCCCCTCATTAATTACGCCTCTGGATTTAATTAGTAGTATAGTCAGAATTTAATGGTCACTCTCAGTACAAAAGTTATAGCTATTATAAAGGGACAATTTATGTAAGAGATCATAATACATTTAAAGAGAACTGGTATCCTAAATGATAATTAAGGGTTGGAAGTTGTTGCATTTACATGTTTTTTTTTTAATTTGAGCTATAAATTTATTGAGAAGTAAGCTTGAAATTATTTTCATGACACTACGAGAAAATATTAAAAGTTTATAGGTTATAGGTAGTGCATATTTTTGCATACTTAGAGATTATAAGAGCGTATTTCTTAATTTTACAATTATTTAAGCATATTTGATGATATGAGATAGGTTGATGATGATGTGTATTTGAATACTTTTGATCCAATAAAATTCTACCTTAGCTAAAAATTTGTTTCATGCTCCCTTGATTCATAATATACTAATATTACTTTGCATTTTTAGGCATTTTCTAATATATTTTTTAGTTTTTTGTATTTTTCTTATAATAGAACATTTATTGTAGTTTTTGTACAATATGATGTATTACCCGCAAATTTTAGATTTGGTAGTTGTCGTTATATGAATATATATTTTTATTTCTATTTTACTTTTTAATTTATTTTTTATAATTATATGTTTTTTTTTTATTATAAATTATACATTTAAATGTTAAATATTGTCTGTTTATTTTAAAATTCATATTTTAAATAACTTTGACACCCATATCTCCAATAATTTTTTTTTTTTTAATTATATTAGTTTCACTTGTGTAAGTAGATTTTTTGAGTTTTTTGGGGATGGTTGTATATTATTTAGGTCATCAACATAAAAAGATACAATAGTGAGCTACAATAGTTCAAATATTTACTGAGGTAGCTTATACTTTATTCAAAGTGAATGAACAGGACAACTGAATTGATATTTTAAATACAAAAATTAAAAAATTAAATCAGCAAGTTATCTCTAAAATGTACAATAACAAAATTGTTTTCGATGTATGATAAAACATTTGTTGACAAATGTTATACCATAAGTTATTGATTAAAACCACCTTTAGTACACTCTACTAAACATTATAGTCTAAAATATTTAGTAAATACTAGTTAATGAGATACCTAATTATTGTAATTTAATTTATTTATTTGTAGTTACCTAATAATTAAATATATAAAAAAACTCTTGCAACTCAAATATGATTTAAGTATATCAATGCATGAATTTACCTAAAAATAATTGTTTTATAATGTTCTGGAGAAATCATTAAAATATAAGGTATTATAAAATAAACATATTGTTATTCAAACCATTAAACACAAAATTAAATTTAAATGTTCAAATTTAACATTAATATAGTAAAATCCAGTCTTTTCTATTAAATTATATTGATTAATGATTTTGATATAATAATTATAAAATATGTAACTAATTAAAACAATATAGGTATGAGTAGAATTAAAACAATATCATAAATATCATACCAAGCTTTAGTTTCGAACCACGGGGATAACAACTGCCGCACTTCAATTGGAAAATGATCGTTATAAATCTGTTGAAAGTCTTCTCCGTGTAGATTCTGTTGAAGTTTTTCCCAAGCCGTAATTGGAGACACTAAAATTAAATGTTAAGTTCAGATAACAAAATGAAATTAAAAAAAAATTTTCTCAAAAAATGGATGATAAGCTATACCTACTTACTTATACTTGGGAAGGGCTCAAGTGCGCACTTATTTTTTGCCTCAAAAGCCTTTTAAATAAGTACACATTTCTCGATATATACGCACTACAATATCAAATAAATTTACCTAAAACGCACAAAATAAAATTGAGATGTTTATACGTTCGTACGTGTTGCTAAAAGTAATAACTGGTGATTGGTACAGTTAGTTGTCAATAATATAATTTACCATTACCAAAATTAATAAAGTAAAAAATTGCTTACAGCTTAGCTGCCTGCAGAAATGCAGAATCAATCAATTTCAGTATTACCAATTTAAGTTCTTAATGATTTTGTTAAATATTTCAATTTTTTGTTAAAATATTCCTGCGCAACAGTTGTCAAAATTTTGTTGTTACTTGTTACTAACATCATACCAAAAATAAAATCTTAACTTTCGTTGCTAACATCAATATTTTGTTTAGTATTAGTAATAATAATAATATGGTGAAGACATTTTTAATGGTTTAGGTATATTTTACAAGTCTGTAACCATATATTCTATGCTATAACCATAAAAGCTTGAGTTTTGATAGTTAAGTAGGCGTCCGGTGTCCATGTAAACTGTGGGGTCGTGTCATATACCGACCGCTACTGAATTGGTCGTGTTCACCAAATTATTAAATAATATTATAGTTTGGTAAAATTATAGCTAGTATTTCACTACGTCCGGTGGAATAGTTGAACAATTTTGAATATGTGGTATATTGTGGTAACGTGTTAACCATGATACTATCTACACGGAATATGGTAGCGATGGCGGTGAAACCACAGAATAGTATCCTTAACACTTTTAAACCGTGATATAAAAATAATTGTATTAAATCACATGTCTTATCTTTTATACTATAATATTTATTATTTCCTTTTATTACTATTAACATTTTACTTATAGGATCGACGGCTGATCACTCTCCTCGCGAGTTATATAATATTCATTGTTTAATATTAACCGTCTTGAGTATTCTCTTTGAGTGTCGGCATATAGTAATTCACTGGAAAACCAGACTATAATTTTTCTGTTTACATAGAACTTAATAGCATAAAGTTGACGTAAATTTTATTTTCAAATAAGTTAATAGTATGTCAAGATTTATGAATGGAGTATTGAATAAAGTGCACAAAAGTGTTGTGAGTGTTGCGATTGGATTAACCGTGATATCCACTGGAATATTCATGTTAAGATCTTACGAAATTTTATTCGTACCTGTTGACCAAAGAGTTAAAGCTAGACAAGAGGTCAATGAATTATTAAACAACGAGCAACTGCTGCATAACGAGGAATAGGTAATTGCACTGAGAATCATATTATTACATTTTTTATAATTGAAATATCTGAAAAATCCCAGTTAAGTATGAATTATGTATAGATAATAATAATTATTAAGTAATTAATATAAAATCATTACCCCTATTTCTTATTATACATTTTTACATATAATTTACTCTTAAAATAAATGAAAATATCATAAATTCTATATGATATTCAATTTTTAGCTACCTATTTCCAAATTAAAATTTTGGTTTTTAACACATGTTTTTCATTAAATAAGTATTCCCTATCTAAAGCATATTTATTGTGATAGGCAACAGTAGAGGTCCTATTTTCTGAACAATTTGTCAATATTATTGGTATAATAAATGTATGTATAATCTTTAATAATCAATTTACACAAAATAATATGTATGGTAGATGTATATATATTTATCTTAAAATCATTTAATCAGACTTCTCAAGTAATAAAAGTCTTTTGAAAAATTATATTTAAATAATTGATAATAATTTACAATATTATTATTTAAAATTGTCAAATAAAAAAATTTTAACACTTAGTAAAAAACTAAGAGTATGTACCTATATTTAAAATGTATAATTAAATACCTTATGAGAAAATTTAATTTAATTTTACAGTTTAAAACATACTTGAACTTATAAATTAGTTTTCAGATTTAACTTTGTACCTACATCTAATAGTTAACTTATAATTATTCGTCTTGAGACATGTCTGAGGCATTATCTTCATCTTGATAACTTTTTTCATCAGTTGATTGTTGAACAAGTCTTATGCGTTTCAATGGAGGTTGGCAAGTTTGTTCATCATTATCACTATTCTCTAAATGCATTCTAAAATAACAAATACATTTTTGTAAATGGAAAAATTTTAATTTATCATTAATTAATTATCCATGTATTTCTGTCAACTTACATCTCTGATATTGAAGGTAGTGGTGGTGGGGGAGACCAAACACTTGGCATTGTTTCCTCATCGTGTAATTCTGGATCTTCAATTTCTAAAATAAATTATTAATGTATCTTGGTACCTCAAATAATAAAATTAATTTAGATTTTTTTAATTACCCCTCATAACAACAGCTCCATCTACTTCTTCAAGATTTTCAGTTTCATCCATACAATTAATATTCCTAATATGTAAAATGTTGATTACCTACTAATAATTGAATAATATCTAGAATGAAAATGTTTAGTATTGTTTTGCTTACTCCAGTGAATCATCGGGTAAACGAAATGGTACTGCATTCTGGTGTCTCCATTCGTTTCTTGGTGGCTGTTCACCAGTAAACAAATGAAACTCTTGGACGTCGTCTATAGCACATATTTTTTTTCTTAAATATTAATTTAAAGCCCTTCATAGACCAAAGAAAAATTTGTCGCTGACAATGTTTCCGATTTCTCGTAATAAGCGGTAACAGAAACATGTTTTCGACAAATGTTTCTTGGTATGGATCAGGCTACAAATATACACATACCCAATTTTATTTTCACAAAAATTAATTTTAAAGCCTAAAATGAACTAACCTATTATAAAATTGTAAAGTCAAATTAATATTTATCGCTCCATACAGGCTTGTTTTAATATTTTAATTTTGAATTAAGTTATTAAATTTACAAAATATTGTAGATACAGTTTAAAATGGGCACAGTTGTTTTGTTATTTATTAAAATCTTAATGAATGCCTCAGAGATGCCCTAGATA
>PVMI01067883.1:0-10377 GCA_008528875.1 Aulacorthum solani | reverse complement strand
AATTATTGTGAACGTAAATTTAGATAGAGACAACATATACGAGTATAATACTGCGTACTCTTAATAATAAATGATCTATACCTGTAACATAACTATTCAATTTCATACAACTTTCGTATGGTGGTGGTAGGTTCTCCATATTATTATCTTGTATAGAATTAGTCATGCCATTTGAACTTATATTCCAAACTCCTGCAAAAAATATGATAATAAGCTTTATTTTATACCCATTATATTTTTACTATTATAAAGATGGTTATGCTTACTTTTATTAAAATAGGTCCATACTAAAAAAATTAAAAAAATTAAAAAAATATTTATTATTAAAAAAAAAATTCCAATATCTTGCCAATATGAATTTGAACTAATTTTTTCTGAAAACAAAGTAAATATATTTAAATAATTTTAACTGATATTATTTCAGTTGATAAGTATTAAAAAATATTACCTGGTGTTGGTAATAAAATGTTAGAATTTATTGAAAGTTTTGGAACGCATAAATCATTAATTTCTCCTCCAAAAAATGTTTCTTCAAAATAGCTATTATAGAAAATGTATTATTAGCTTGTAAAAAGAATCATATTTTATTTACTAAAAATTGATAGGTATTTCAATTTCAATTTACCCATCAAAACAAGAACTGCAATCTGATATATCTTTTGGACACTTAATTCTTGTTTTAGATGTTCTAAAATATATGCTACAATTCATACATTGAGAGCATAAATTTAAACTAATATCACAATAACTATTTTTTTCAAAACAGTCATTGTCTGTTAGACATTCAAAATCATTATTTGTATTAATAACACCTTCTGGTATTTTTCGAGAAACATTTCCTCGCATTATCTATAAATATAAATAAATACATTTATCATTATAAGTTAAATTCAGCTAATAAATTAATATTTTATAAATAGATTGATGAATTCTATAGGCAGTGAATAAGAAGTGGTGGTATTTTGTTGGTGCACCACGGTCTACGACACCAGTAGTCAAAAGATTATAGAAGTATTTAAATAATTTATATTCTATTTTTTATCATTTTTGAAATAATGAGTGTTTAATAATAAAAGAATCACATGGTACCTGTATATTTTAATTAAATATGATCCAAATGTACATTATTTATACCGTGTATTATATATGATTTATTATTCAGTTTACGATTTACCTACACACAACAACCCCCATCATAATATGGGCCAGTGTTTCCCTACTGGTGTTCCGCGGAACCTAAGGGTTCCGTGAGAAATTTGAGAATATAAATTAATTAATAATATTGTTGTCCGACATCCCACTCATTGAAGTGGAAAAAAGATATGTCTGAAATACTATTATAGAAAAAATATGGGGGTTTCTCAAATCGTTCAAATTCCTGCAAAGGTTTCACCTGTAAAAGAAGTTGGGAAACACTGATATAGGCAATAATAAAATAACTGGAACAGGTTTCAATAATGCAATCAGAAATATCATAAAACAAATATTTAATACAAAAAGATAAAACATTAATGGTTATTATGGTAAATACTATTCGCTATACAATATATATTTAAATACTTACCAGTATGAAAACTATTAGTGAACTTATCAATCCAGTTGATATGTGTGTCATGTTTAAATTGATTTCTATTAATATCCGTATGATCTTTAAAACAAACACGAAACATTATAAAATTTAACTTCAATCGCGTTTAATTGTATTGTCGTAAATAATGGATTGATTTAAGACGAAATGCTTGTTTTTATTTGAAAATTATTAGTTACATTTAATTAGTCTAGACAATATTTTCTAATTAAATGTGTTCTCAATGATTTAATTGAAATCGAATTTTCAATACATGTGATTTCTCACGAATCCTATTTATTGAGTACAGAAATTAATTTTCCTTACCATATAGGTGCAGGATCCGGGTGACGGGTGAACGTATATTGGAATCGTGTTATATGTAATTTTTAGAGTACACCCACTTAAAATACTTAATGTCAAAATTACAAATTTAAATCTTCAAGATAGAGTCTTCAAAAACTTGTAAGTTTTTTTATCGTTCTACGGCCACGGCTCAATGATGAATGCCAATGTACCGCCGGTGTACTGTACTCTGGAGCACTGGACCAAGTTAAAAGAGGATGAGTCATACAGACCAAGGTCTTGTCGTGGACCTGTAACGACATGTCTCTTATTGTGAACACACACACACGCGTCACACACGTACACGGGGTAGAACTGAAGAAGGAATAATGTTGCGTGCGCTTGGGTGTGTAATGTGTACGTGTGATGTGATTTGCAAATAACTGAGGTGAACGGACGTCCCTCGACCCACAATTCGTGTGATCTGTTGTTATACAATAATAAATAATAAAACTTATTCATATTATATTTTTGAACTTGCTCTTACACTTATGTATACAGTTACATTATCGTATTAATGTATTATACTATTTTATACTAGTGTGTCATGTACTCATGTGTGTGCCAAAGTAATTATGTGAATAGTAGCCAGTATAGGTGCTATTTAGGATTTGCCTAATAAATAACCCCGGAAAAACAACCTATAATAAAAATGATTATGTACCTACCTAATTATAAATGTGTATTACTATGTCAATAATTTATAAATATAAAACAAATAGTGAATTTTTATTCAATCACGGTAAATTTGTTTGAAATGTCAATAATATATAAATAAATATTCACAATAAAATATATGTACCTAATACAATTTCAATAATATAATAATTCTAAACAAATAGTCATTATTTTAAATTCGTTTGAAATGTCAATAATACTATGTAAAAAAAAATTGAATATAATATTAATATTAAATGTCAATTATAGGTAATACAAAATATTATAATTCCTATTAATTTAATACCTAGGTATCTTATAATCGTTTTCTTAAATTGAAGTAAATATTTTTTTTTAATGTTTCCACTTCAATTTGATTAGTATTTCATTGTTAACATAATGTATTAATGTTCTTATTTTATTTTATTGGTTTATGGATTATACCCAATGACATAATACCAATATTTAGATTAATTTGCAAAATCTCATACGGGGTTATTTTTTTAGTACTAAATTTCCGGGGCTATTTTTTCGCGGTACCACTATTTAGGTATATATTATATAATTTACATACTTTGTAATAATGGTAATCGGAAAAAAATCCCCTACAAACAACCTCTGAAGAAATTCTTCTACTCCTCACAACCACATGAAAATTATTGATCAAATATTTTTTAATAATAGTTTTGTTTTATAATACGATATTATGTAAAAATTTAATCCCTGAAATAAAATATTAAGTTTCCTACAATATTTTAATGATAATGTAAATATTATTATTAGGTGTTTTTATAAGTTTTACTTTATAGTTTCTGTATTTAAAAATTATAAATTATTACTAAACAAAAGTTTGAATGTAGGTACTCGCAGTTAGCGATAATATACAAATATTTCGAATAAACGATAAGTAAAAAATTACTAATAACACGGCTAATAATAATTAAATAATTATCAAACAATAGTAAGTTAATGAAAGTAAACTTCCAGTTAATTGACTAATGTACTAATCTACTTTGTAAATAAAGCGTATAAGTGTAAGTAAGATTTAAATGTAATGCTTACCGTGATTGACCGATATTTATATTATATAATTCATTTTTTGTATGGTCGACTTACAATTTTTGAAATTTTTCACGTCCTACTTGACTGTTTTTTACTTGTCAACAAATATTTATTATCTATTCGTTATTCAAAAAATTACTTCGTGTATCTACGTACTGGGAGCCGCTGTTCTAGCGATTACTACCATTTAAAGAGACAGTTGTTTGTTTGGTACTCTAAAAGTACTCAACGGATTTTAGTATAATTGTCACTCATAAATAGGTATAGATCGGGGAAAGTTTTAGTATAAAATTTGTTTGGAAAAATTAATTGGGTGCTGAAAAAAATAAGAATAATGTAAATAATTTAACGCCTTACGTCGTATTTAGTGGTGTCAGGTTCAAACTACAAACGCGTTACTCATTTTTTCATTTTAAAGTTTTGAACATCACTACACCGGTTTTTAAGTAACAAACAACGCAAAGTTTGAATCATTTAAATGTTGGAATTGTTTATTGGCAACGAAGTGCACGAGGGCTAACTTCTATATAATATATAAAACTAAAACCGAATAAATGTCTGATCGCTATGAAACTTTGGGAATAGTTGTTGGATAAACTCCCGCAAAGGTTTTTATCATATTACACTCTGAACTGGGTTGCATTAAAACTGAGATACACCAATACAACGCAGTATTAATTGTCATTTTTTCTAGGGCAACGCTAGGTTGGTTATACAGCTATATTAAAAACCACCGGTTGCCACATTATAACTAATCCTGGTTAGATTAAGTAAAAACGACAAACTTGGTATAACTTTGAAACTTTAGAATTAGAAATTATACACCAACTTACGTGCATTACTCATGGATTGCCTATCTGATAAGTGATAATATACTTATATACTGCAACTGCATAATCACAAGTGAGGCTCGCAGGCAATGCTAGGTGGGATGGCTATTATATAATATAATCTAACGTGTCCTGACTTTCTCCGTCACTGATGAATTACAGTAGCAAGAGTATTGAGTACATACAATTGCATATTATACACTGTCAAAGAACCAAACATTCATATGTTTAATTACAAAAAAAAGGTTTGCATTATAATACAGTACTAGCATGCAATGAATAATATATTGTTCAATATAGATCAATAATATTTTAATTTACAAATAATGTAAACACAATTGGATCATCGTGTACCGTAAAATCTAAGATTTCTATAACTCATTATAGATCTATTGTACCTAAATAAACTTAAATAAATTCTTTTATTTTTATTAAACTGAATTTGAATGATGATACTTCACAAATAATACTGCTACTAATTCTTTACACATTTCTTCTAAAATGACCGCATTGTTAAACATTATTACTGTAGAATTTCTGAAAAATAAAATTATTAACATTACCATTGTCTATTTACAGTACTTTACATGTTTACTTTTCTTTTAATAGTTTAATTGGTGTACTATTTAAAATGCGTTTTCTTGCTTGAACCAACTCTTCATTGTAATTTGGGAATGCTAATATCTTCTTATGTAGTTCTTTTAGTACATGACACAACATCATGTACAATGATGGTACATTACGTTTTAACGGTAATGTTGAATTTAACAAGTATTCATGTAGATATGGATGAGGTAAAGAACTTAAAAATATTAAAATGATTTTTAACTGTATGGTAGTTGATGAGTTCTAAAAAATATTTAAAAAATAAATACAAAATTACTATATATTTAAAAACATAATTAATAATAATTATTTATGAATAATAACTTGATTTGGGATGTTGTTGATTTTTTGAAAAATCATTCTTAAAAACGGCCCTTCGTCAAAATCATATAGTTGAGCTGAATCTAATGCTTCAGTAGGCCATTCAAATTTTGTACATTTATCAAAAATATTCTCATAGTTATGCTTCACATCTGTTATGTGATCTTTAAATGTATGCAATTGGTCGGAGTGTAGGTTTTGTGGAATCAATGCTAGTAACCTAAATATTAAAAAAATTTAAATACAGGAAAAATTGATTATTGTGTATTGCTACATTAAATGATTAACTTACCGGTTAATTATTCTATCAATACTTGAAGGTGCAAGAGTTCGACTAGTATTAATATTATTTTCGTTTGACAGTAATTTTTTTTCTCTTTCGTCTTCTTCATCGCTCCATGTTCCTGATGTACATCTTTCATAGTAGTTTCTATTATTGACAAATCGTAAAATTACATGATCCAAAACTTCTTTATCTGAATCAAGTAATACATCCTTAAATAAAAAGTAAAATAATATTTATTACACTAGTGATACAAATTATATTAATAATAGTTAATAAATATAAAATGTACTATAAAAAAATTGAGAATGTTGAAAACAAAAATATCATCTGAAGTGAAAGACAAATTTATTAAAATGTCCATTGGCGTTTGTTTACTGTAATAAGGACAATCAAGCTCTGATCGTAACCAATAATTCATTGCTGCAAATTAAATATATTATCAAGTTCATCAACTATAAATAAATGTCAATAAAGTTAAGCTAACAATACCTACTATAATTTAAAGGTGTATGATCCGCTGCTTTATAGATTTTTTTTAACAAAAAAACATACGAAGATGATATTTGCTCTGAAGTATCAAATAATTTAATGAAAAATAATAATCTTAATGATTCACACAATGAATAAGATATTTTTAATTGGCCATTTCTTATTACCTAAAAATTAAGTAATACTAGTACTTAATATCTTTAACAATATTTCTACAAGTAAGAAACATACCTCAGTAATAAAATTTAACCAACAAAAAAATTTAGTGACATCGTTTGAGTAAGTGGCATTGTAATCGTCCCTATAAAAATGTGATCGTTAAATATTTAAAATTTATTTGTATTAAATTTATTCAACAATACACATGAATTATATTTGTATACATATCTTAATAGAAATTATTTTAAATTAATACACATTTCCGCTCACCTCCAATTTAATTCAATTGTTTCTAGTCCATTGTAATCCAATGTAGTTGGTAATGCGCAAAACAGATTTCTGAAATGTTCACTTAATGTTGAACATAGTTTAGTTTTATTAATTATGAAGTCTATCACACTTTCATCATTTAATTTAGTCAGCAGCAGTATACAATTACAACATTTATAGTATACATCTGTATTCTAAGAAAAATTATCTATATTAATAATAACTAACATTATTTAAATTGTATAAAATTTCTTTAAAATGTACAAACCTTGGTATTGATGTATGTCAATACACAATCCAATAAATTTAATCTGTTAAATGTTTTTGATTCTGTTGGTGATGCCTTTGCTTCTTCCAAATGATACATATTGGCTTCCTAATAAATAGTATTTTAAAATTTATTTCAAATAGAAAAAAGTGTATATTATAGGTATGTTACATATGAAAAAAATATAATTGAAACATTTTGTTGATTGTGTAACAGTGTACACAGCATGTATAAAAAGTGAATCTGATCTTGTTGCTGCTTATTATACAAAACACTGTCGCATAAATTAATTAGCCTCTAAAAATAAAATATAAAATTAATAAGTACAGTTCTTTAAAATAAATCTATAGTAACATATTACTTGAATAGTGACGAAAAAAGATTGATGAGCTAATACTGGGTTTCTTAATTGACTGATAAGATTTGTCATATATTTTAATACTAATATCCTAATACCAATTAATTTTTCTTTTTCTGCAATAACTGCTAACATATTAAATAAGTCGTTTTTCAATACATATTCCATGCACAAGTTAGTGGTGGTTTCTTCATTTTTGTCTTCACTTAGTAATATCTAAAATAATATAATAGATAGGTATGTGTATATTGTTTTGACATAACTTAGAAATATTCATTTTCTTTAACTACAGTGGCATATTTTGGAATATGGTATGGCAGGTACATAATGAAGTAGCGCCCCATTTACATTAACATTTAACAACATGGACATAATTATTATTTATTAGGTACTAATAAATAGATAAAAATAAACAATAAACCACTGTCTATCAATTTATAATTGATTAAATACATTTATTAGTTCAAATTTATTTACTGTTTTTATTATTGATTTCAATTATATTAATTTTTATAATATATCATTATATTATAACAATTCTTTGACCTTTTTGCTTATTTAGTAATACCTATAATCAGTTTAAAATGTATAATAGTTTCTTTAATAAATACCTGTTGTACAATTTCCAGATGACCCGGTACATTGGTTTCTTCTATGCGAGTTTGGGAAAATTGTCCATCCGTAGTCCACTCTAAGTAATTAACCATAAATTTTTCCCAATGATAAATGAAATTTTCAAATGCAGGAGTTGGTGGGGCAATCTAAAATACATTTTTAATAAACTAAATATTCAAAGTAATTTGTGAGTGAAGTGTTTCACATTAAACAATTGTACTTGCAAATAATTATTTACTTTAAAAAAAAATTAAGTATTTCACAACTTACTGTATCTACAACTGAATCTAAAATTGTATTTAATACTGGCATCATGTTTATAAATTTTGTTTTATTTTTAATAAAACATTTACAATATATTATATTATATTTTATTTATTATTAATTGATAATTCTATTAGAGACTATAGTACTATAGTACTATAATAATTATTACCTATAGAGATCAGAATATCAGACATCACAGTATTCTTATCAATTTGAATACGTTTATATGATAAGACATTTGTTTGAACATTTTGCATTTTGTAGGTTATACCCAGTTAACACTTCACAACAATTAACACCGTAATCTGTTAGTTTTTTACTTAGACCTTATACTAAGTAAACTACTATTTTTTTTGTTATAGTATAAGGTCTATAATTTTTTAGTAGATTAAATTAGTATCTAGAATCTTAGCTCACAGTAAACAAAATTTAATTTAAATTCAAAGTTATATTATGCTAAAAAGTTAAAATAATATATATTATAATAATACCTTTACATTTTATTAATCATATTATATTGTCTAGATTTAAAATGCGGTTTTACAAGTATTGTGATTTAGTCAACGCTAATACTAACTATGCAAATCGGATGAAGATGCTCAGCAACCGTATTTTTGGTGATGTTGTACGGCCAACTAATGAAAAATCTATGAGGGTACCTAACTTATTCCAATAATAATTTCTTAGTATCTACTTATATAATATTTTTTATATTTTTATATATTCAGGTAGTGAAAATGTTTAGTGAAGAACCATTATACAAAAAAGAAAATGTTATAAACTACTATCCTCGTCATATAGAGACGGGATTATTAATGAAAAAACTTCGAGAATATGGTTTGTTTAGAGATGAACATCAAGACTTTATTGAAGAAATGAGAAGACTCAAAGCTCTTAGGGGAAAAGTGTTTGTTAAAGGAGAGAAAAAAAGGAAAGCTAAGAGTATTATATAGTTCTTCAGTTATTTAAAGTTGCATTCTTGTACTAAAAATAATCTTTAATATGTTCATAGAGCTGTGAATTTATGTTTAAACAATTTTTCTTAGTAACATTTTTGTAGTTAATGTGTTAATAAAAATATGATTAATTAATTTTGTTACATCTTTATATTTTTATTTTTTGGTATAAACTACTAGTTACATCTTTCAGGTCTGAACCCATTATTCTTCTAACAGTTAACATGAGTGGGGCAACTACATAGGTGCTGCGTTTATGACCTCAACTCTAATTATTTTTTGATTTTCTTAAAAATTCTACGACCTACGTAATTTGTAGTAGTATTTTTTTATGATTTGTTTAGCAATTTGAAACATAGTCTTGTAACATTCAAAGTATATTTAATAATTTAATAAAATCCCAATTTTTTTTCCAATATGCATTATTGATAAATAAAAGGTTAACAATTTTAATTTGTAGTCAAAAGATTTGGGCATATTTCGTTTCTTCTAAAATTAAATGAAAAATATTTGGTTTTTATTTCTTCTAAAATCATTTTGGAGATCTGAGAACAGCTAATCTTAAGATAACAAATATTTCCGAAAATGATATGTTCCCAGTGTTCCCACCCACAATGTAGTCCATTCTCAGTAATGGTTTTTGCCGATTAAATAATTGCAAATAATTTCAACAAACCGTTCTACAATGCCCATCCTATTATTAATATATTTAAAAAATAATAATAATTTCAAGTGTTTAATCTAGCATATGTCAAAATTAAATATCCAAAACCAATATTCAAAACAGTTAAATTAACATGTCAACTATAGTATAAACCCATACATTACCCGTATGGAATTTTTAAACATAAGCTATGTATGCCTAGATTTTGTAGAAACAAATACCTAACTCATAAATTCTATGATTTAGATACACTAATAAAATTAGTATAATATTGTGCATGCGCTGGGATAATTCTTAAAATAATTTAATACGTAAATACGTTATTTACTTTACACACCATGTTGATGTTGTAGACTGTAGTTTTATGAACAATATGAACTGTACTGTCTGTACTACTGTAGAATCTAGTAAATTAACCTAACGTGGTTTTCAAATTTTTTCCGATCGAAATTTTTTAAAATATTTTTGGGTCAACAATTTAGCTCATTTAATGAGTAGAAGCAACACTTTGAAAATTGCTAGAAATAAATATCCTCTAAATTTTTAAAATATATTCTGAAAATTAATTAATTTTTATTTATACAGACGATCTATTTATGTGGGTACATTAATTATTTCGAATTTTCTAATGGGAACATAAAACAAAAATATCATGAA
>PVMI01067837.1:0-16485 GCA_008528875.1 Aulacorthum solani | reverse complement strand
AAGAATTGATACGTTGAAATCCTACACCGCCGCCGTAAACGTTAATACTTTAATGGAAAGACGGTTGTTGCTGAGAAATCAACGGACCGTGTACCGCAATCCGCGTTCTCGTGTTACAATTCGTGCGACGTCGGGTTGACAAGTTTCTCTAGCCACTCGTGGCCGAGATGGAACGAGACAGAGAGACGAAAAAAGACGGAGCGCGCCGAGACTTTAATAATAATATTATTATATGTATCCGTTTCCCATTACGTGTCGTTTCTCGACCATATACGTATATACATAAAATATATATTATTCTACATGTATATCACACCTATTATATGTGCACACGCATAATACATAATATTCAGTATATATAGTATCGGTAGTTAATAACAATTGTCATTTATTTATCTCACCGTGGAGGTAAAAATATTATAATAATATATTATTAACGTAGTCGAGTTTACCGAGCGTCGTTGGGTAGGCATAAGACGGTTTTATATTTTAATCCACGGGATACTCGCGGGCCATTTCGTATGCATGTATATGTGTACATAGAGGTACGTGTAGAAAAACTACGAGTGGCGGGAGTGATGGCCGGTGAGGATAACGTGTGGGCACATTCGTATATTTTATATATATATATACCTATACTAGAGAGATTATATACTTCGACGAACACGATTCGTTACTTCGCGCGTGCGTGCGTGTGTGATGCTGTCTTGTACGCGCATATGATTAGTGCCTGTATGACACGGTGGAGGATAGTGTAAGCACCGAAGAGTGTGTGTGTAATATTCCCCCACTCACATTTTCCGAGTTCGTTTATGTAGCAGTCGAGGCGTAGTATAGTACGCATGTACATACGTTTCCGCCGATGTTTTTAAAGACGTTTTTTTTCTCTTCAAATCGTATACGATATTATAAATAAATCGTCATCATATGCGTTATTTATCGTATGTTAAAACGACGCGCCGCCCGGCGATTATAGCCCGAACGAATAATAAAATGACGATTCCATTTAACGCGCGGTCGTACGTTATTTTTTTTCGCGCGATCAGGGTCTCGCTCTACGTATTTACCTATATACGATATAATATATAATGGGACATTTCGAATGATATACGTCTTATTCGCAATCGCCAAGGATTTCAAACCTGTTATCGACTACCTATATATATATATATATATATATATATGTCTGTTATTATAAATTTATAAACCTATAGTGCCTACTATAAAGGTAAATGCGCATTTTTTAGTTCAATGTTTTTTTTTTTTTGTTTTCCATCGACCCATTACACACCGCCGCCATTTAATATTATAATATCCACGTGCACATACACTTTGACTCTATGTACAAGCATTATAGGTAGTCCGCAGAGTTATGCGAACGCCGCATAAATATTTACATTCGGTAAAATCTAATAAAGTATATTGTACGACCACATTATTCGATACACAGCTCGCACATTGGACTGTATTGACCTTATATTAATAAATATCATATAGTATAATATGAATACTTCATTTCCTATAATATCAAATGTTTATATCATCGCGTATATGTATAAAAGATTTCTATTTGAAATCGTCGGTTGAATGATGCAACGATATGTGTCACGTGTGTATTTTATATTATTATGTAGGTACTAGATACCTAGATGTTTGTATAGTGTCTGTGGTTCAACTCCCTTTATTTGTACAACTTGTATTTTTAAAAACACTACTGTATTGACCTTTTAAGCCTTATATTAATTGTTCGTTCCCTTAAAAGCGTCTCGTATATATTTTCATCTGCTCTTATACGGCGGACGGCGTAAAGCTGCGCATACAAAAATGCGACTTCCCTATTCCGTTTCCGTCGGCGCACTCGGAGAAAAAAATCGTTTCCATCCGTATTTGTCACACACAGAATCCGAAAATGGTCACACATCGCCGCGTTCTGTACGTGAACTGCAATCCGTCGGTGGAATACGCGCAATCGGAATGTCGTTCTACACGCATATAATGTACCTACCGTAGGATAATACTAGAAAAAAAAAATCAGATAAATTAATTCCGACGACTGCGTGCCGTCTCTCTCGCCAGGGATATCTATGCAGCTAGGTTCCATTGTAGTCGTTTATATCGATCCGTAGATTATCCAATTATTATAATATATTACAATAAACATGCACATAGTACACTTTTTCGTATAAAATTATCGTCGCTCCCATAATACCGTCAGAATTAAATATGTATAGTTAATTAAGACGAAAGAGTGGAAGGACGTCGTTATATTACATATAGAATCTGAAGTCTAAATCTCCTTGTTTGTGTATATATATGCGAGTCAGCCGTGTTTTAATTACATCACTTTTTTTCTCCGTACACATTATACCTATATTCATATAGTATTATCTTAATGTGATATTTTTTCCATCTGTGTTCCCGCAACGACCAATAATTATTATTCTAATGGATTCTGATGTCAAACACTGCAGTGTAAAGTCGGGTCTGCGTGTAGTCAAGCTTAAAAACACACGAAAATATATTACCTCCGTTCTGAGGTCAACATCGATCGGTGAACCTTATATAATATAATAATTTATATAAACGAAAAAAAAAATATAATATGTATAAATGTATCCCGCGATGTGAAATACGACCGACGAAAATAAATTAAATAACACCGACGAAGAAGCATTTCCCTAATTGACGTTATCGGTTTGCTATCTTCAATTTGGGTTTTTTTTTTTTTAGAAAACTTGTCACGATGTATTTTTCGTAAGTAAAAAAAAATCGCGTGCGGACACTAAAATCTACATTGTTCTCTTTGGATGATATTTATAGTTTTTGTCCACGACACTTACGGAAACTGAAAAACAAAAACCCAACAACAATGGCCTACTGTGTTTTCGAGATCGTAAATTTTTTCATCCTCCTGTATCACGTGACCGTGTACGAATGTCCCATTGTTTCGCGTTTTTCTTCGGATTGTTGTTCTTGTTTATTTTATTTTTATTATTTATTTATTATTTTTTTTTACCCACATACATGTTTTTAGTTATAGTTTATTGTATTTTCAAAATTCACTTCGGCCGAGTTTTGTCGGAAAATGTACCTATATATTATATTATTTTGTAGTATTATAACCCCACGCGTATGAGCCTAACCCGTCATCCTGATATCGTATATTCGTATACCTATACAATTGTATATAAATATTATTCATAGGTATATATATT
Source organism: Aulacorthum solani (assembly GCA_008528875.1). Classification (NCBI taxonomy): domain Eukaryota; kingdom Metazoa; phylum Arthropoda; class Insecta; order Hemiptera; family Aphididae; genus Aulacorthum; species Aulacorthum solani. The sequence goes on along the minus strand of PVMI01067837.1, from coordinate 13,270 downwards.
ACTTTATAAATACATTTGTATATTTATAAAAATTCTAGTGGCGAGCACGTATTCCTGTAAGATATCATTTTTATAATGAAACGCGTAACATCGTAACTCGTAATTAACCGGCATAAATTCGCACGGTCCCGAAAAAAAGAGGGTTGGGTAGATAATATGTATGCGTGTAATCATAATCATCAGAACTCCATTATTTATAGTAATGGCGCGTTTAAACTGGTTATTATACAGCCGCGATCTGTTCGGGTCTATATTAAACCATACCAAGATAACCCTTAGGTTGTGCGGAGGCTGCACTAATATTTCAATGCGTTGGGTGTAAGAAAATGTTTTTTTTGACATGGGGGAGGGGGTACCACTGTTTCGCTTCGAGGAAATCGTGAGCACTAGACTCTCTCTAGTAGCCTGTAATTATTATTATTATTTTTATTTTCATTTTAGACACACGCGTACACTGACCCAAATCGTATACAAATAAGGATTAGTTCGATCCAGTATTAATAATAATGCGGGCGCGCACGATGAGAAACGGATGGTTGCCAGTCGGAGGAGAAAGAGACGAGGGGTTATAGCGTTTAAAAAGATTTACATTTTATGTGTATTATATATACCAACTGCACTTGTATACTTTAAGTTTTACTAATTTATGTAAATTTGCCCTTCACAAATATAATAGGTCTATCGTAGTAAAAAATTAAGTCGCGTGTGTCTAAAACACTCTTATATTTATATATATAGTATGCGTTCGTGTGTCTATAATGTCATTTCTAAATAACATACACTTCATTGCTTTTAGACGATATCTGACAAATTTGCAAAAAAAAACACCAAAAAACCAATATAATTCGCATAAAACAAAAAACAACACGTCTTGTATTGTATAATATACATAAAAAATTGTGTTGTATAGACTGGATTCTGTTTCGAGACATCTGTCAGATATATAATATGCAAATTCGGCGATAGAGCCAAGTGACGTGTCGTTTCTCATTAGGTATTATAATTGGATATCGGCCAGCCCCCGTGAGCACATCGTCGTCCATATTATTGTGAATATCATTTGTTTTCCGTCGTTGTCTTACATGGTACAATGTAATATATATTCATTTATTACTATGCTGGTAATATTATGTGCATCGTATATGGTATTTCCCTCTTTGTTTTTTGCGCTCTTTCCCGAAATCGTTTTGACGGCCGCTTATGTTAATCGAGCAACACCTTTAATAATATTCGTGTACTAAACAATATTGTTATGATTTTATTATAACCGCTTATTTGCAATGCGCTTAGATTAAATATAATAATGATACACGAAAGGAACTTCTCCACTAGGTCGGTCAATATGTGTATTTATTGGTTTTCATCGTAAACTTGCAACCAACCTGCGTATAATTTATGATGTTATGACACGCGCTCGACCGAAATTGGTACTTGTGGCAGGGGGGATGGGGAAGCTACTGATGGAAGCCCAGAAAATAATCGCCTATGATTTCCGGTTAGTCGGCGTTCTTGCGGTGCGTAAATAGTAAATACTGCACATCGCGGTGGTACGCAACGCGTGGGCGGGTGTCTACAGATGTGTATGTATATATTATTATAAACCGTGTCGGCGGGACCGGAAAAACCTGATAACGAACGCTGCACTGACCCATTTGTTCTTCAACCGCGTGCAGTGGTACAGTGTACACCGATGCAGTCGTACGGAGCAAAGGCCACTGGCTATATATATTATACAATCAGGTTCCTCTTCCTCGGCACACAGATAATAATATATATATTTACCCGCTTAAGTAGATGCTACTCGTCGTCTTAGCGTGTAATATATTTATATATAGATACCATATAAATAGTCGGTAGTAGCGTCGGGACCTGTTATTGAAATCAAGTTATATTATATCTTTGACGTATAGCTAGTTACTATTGTAGTACTGCTATTATTATTATTATACGAGCGCCACTTCATTCATAAAAATCGAAACCGCCTCCGACGATGTTGTGCAGCGGCACGGTGCGATATCCAATCCAGTTCTCCGTGCAACATCTAACCGCACAGCTTCAGCTATAGTAACGATGATATAATATTATGTATACAGAAGGTACCGCTTACACTCGTCTCAAGCCGCCGTATACTTAATTAATTTTCATATATTATTTTTAACTATTCACTTTATTTGCATTGGCTATAAAATTAATTTACTTATAATTAATATTCAATAGTATTTTCTATGTGCGGTTTGTGTGTGTTTTGCTGTTGGTCTTGGAGGATTACTGTAATTTACCAGAGCTGAGAGAGGGGTTATATCGTTAAGGATAGATTTAAATGACTTGGCGCGGTGCCGAGAAAAAAAATACGAAATTCGAATTTATGCTATAGTGAAGCAAATTCCACACCACGCACGTGTTTAAATTTATACAATCCGTCCGTTTATAAATTTCTGTTAATTTTATTATTTTGTATTTCGTATATAAATTGCATATATAACATTAAAAAACGAAACATATTGCAATAATAATAAGTATAATGATGATTTTATTTATTTTTACAGACACGAAAAACAGTGCCGGCCTGGTGGGATGCATCGAAGAAGTATCACACAATGCCATCGCCATTTATTGGAACCCTCTGGAGAGTCCGGCAAAGGTAAGTTTCATGATATTGTTTTTGATGCACACACACGTACGAGACGCATACACAAGTATATCGTACATATATAGGAGACAATAATTAAAGAGTAACGAGAACAATTTTATCTGTTTTTTAACCTGTCGTCCGAATTCCTAACCGTCTACGCATTTAATGACCGGTATTTTTTTCTTCTAAGGAAATCGCGCCGCGTATTTATCTTTTAATAATGGTAATTAATATCTACATCACGTAGTAGCCGCGAAGAAGTGAAACGAAAAGAGATTATTTTATATTATATATATAATATAATATATTGCTGAACTCCCGGCTTGTGCTAGTCTCAATATCTACGAGAGAGAAAAAAAACAAATCGCCCGAGGGCCGTTTGTGTGTGTGCTAAACGAGGTTAAAAAACCCATTCGGAGATGCCACACGGCGAGCGATTTTGAAATCGAAATTTACACACAATAATCCGGATTACCCGCGGCTTCCAGGTCCAATCAAATATAATCACACGGTGTATTATAAATTATAATATATGCACAAGTTTTTTTTATTTAATATAAATAATATATTTTTTTTTCTTTCTATTTCAGATCAACGTCGCCGTGCAATGTCTGAGTACGGATTTCAGCAGCCAAAAAGGCGTAAAGGTGAGTTTCTGTATATTTTATTACTCAACACACGCGAGAGTGTTCCCCCTTTTCGAAACGATAATAAAATTAAACAGAAAAATAAACTATTAAAAACGAACTCATGCTGTTTTCTTCTCTCTACGGGGGCGGTGGGGAACGTCTTAATTGGAGTCTCGGAGGTTTCTTTTTATGCTCGGTCCATTGGACCCCTCGGCCCGAACATACTACACTATTTAAAATATGCGATTACTATAATAGGTATATTTTATATTGTTATATTCTTAAATCCGTACTTACTTAAATAGACATCGCGCACAACCAAGGCCAACTGTATTTATAAGAATAATAATTGGCATTACGCTAAATCGAAATAAATATATAAATAAATAAATAAATATTATTACAAATAATATAACAAAATAAAATAACAAATAATATATATGTATATATATATGGTACGAACAGTGCTGCGGTGATGTAGATACAACTATACAAGCACAAAATCGCATATGTTAAGAAAAAACTCTACAGGTAATCTTGAATAATAAATTAACAGTTGCATACTATTATTATACAATTACTTCTCAGATAAATAAGAAGAGCAAAACAAAACATACCGATGAAACCAATTTGCTTGGTGCATATGTACACGCAATATTATTAGGTTTATATTTATATATATAAAATATAATAAATATAAATGAATATAGTAATTATTATTTTCTCTTGAATAAACGCTCTGCTCGATTGCTTTTGCGTCTATCTCGATTTAATTATTGCACAGTCACTACTACCTTGGGCTAATTGGAACGGTATTCGATCTGTATATCGTGAAAACAACTATGCATTACTATAAGTAAGTAGGTAGGTAGATAGGTATACGTGTGCAACGCTCGCATATATAATTGTGATTGATATGGGTTTTTGCAATTAATTCAATTACTATCGGTCAGTTATAAAAAAAGTATAGATGTATAATATGTATATAATATTATACCTACGATTTCGAATTTGATTTCAGGGTTTACCACTGCACCTGCAAATCGACACCTACGAAGAACCGAGAGACGGACCTGTGTACCACAGGGGATATTGTCAAATCAAAGTTTTCTGTGATAAGGTAAGATTAGTTAGATATTAAATCATATTTTTTTCTTAAACGGTTTATTCTCTAATTACGGGGCTGGTCATTTCACATAGATATGCATAATTTTTGCATCGCCATTTCGAATAATATAATATATATTTATATACGACTTGGATACGTACGCCGCCACATGCTTTATGGTTGAACACGATGGCAATTATACGACACGTATATGCATATGTTTATGTTTACAAATACAAGCCGCGTACAATAATATAAGAATGCCCGAAATGTTTATATATATATATAAATATAGTATATACTATATCTATTATAATTTATAATAAGGTTGTGTGTGTATGTGTGTGTTTATGTGTTTGTGTGTAATGTACTCGTATATAGTGCGTATGGCATCACACGTAGACAACTATGCGCCTTGTCTATTAAACAGCGCCGAAGAGGTCATTTATTTTTTGGTCCCCCAAAAACTCTTCACTGGTATCTTACCTGTAGATCAGACATGAACGACGCAGCTGGAAGGTATATGTGTGTCTTTTTATACACGTATAATATATTTCTTAATTTTTTTTCCTGGTCGTATACATGTACAAATGGTCAGAGGCTTCTAATTTACTGCACGCATCTCCTCTACGTGTGTATATAAATATATATGAACGCTGCAGTCGGACCACCGAAATTAACAACCTCCGTGTAACGTGTTCTTGTTTTCTAATATTTTGTCCAAAAAAAAAAAACATACCATGTTCTTTCAATCTCGTCGGGATACCTATATAGGCAAACATTGTTCGAACTCATACGAGGAGTGCTGCCGAGCTGGCTGATAACACCGCCGCCTGCTCGGCCGTGTCGTGTCTTGATTCCTTGTGAGTTGTGACCCCCGCAGACAGACAAAGGATGTATTTAAAACGCTATATATATTTATTCGATTCCCGCGGGGTATTAATGTTCGTATATAATGGGAAATAATAATAATAATAATAATAAAAAACCTAAGGAATAAAAGACTGTGTTTCGAGAGATTTCAAAGTCAGATTTGAAACAGTACCCGGAGACAGCAAGTGTGTACGGTGTTTTTGTTTTTGAAGTTCAACGCGGTCACTGGAGAGTAGAAATAATCGCCGTTCAGCCCATTGTACAGTTTGCGCTCGTGTGTCCCGAGTATATTGTAATATGAGTATAAATAAGACACCTATATAGGTATACGAGTGATCGTCGCAAATGCTTGCCCGTGCCCGTACCCTCGAACTATCGACCAAAGTGTTTCTACCTTGTGCCGTACGATACCAGCTAGCAGATAACATCATTATAAAATCATATAAGTAATAAAGTATATTATAATATACATCGTGTGTGCAAGTGAGATTGAGCGCGAGTATATATTATTATGAAGCGAGATTCTATGTATCGATCCGTCGAAAATAATCTTTGGATTAAAATAACTTTATACGAGCTATTAAACCGATATTGCGTTTTCCGATTCCACGTGCGTATATTATAATATGTATTATATTCGTGTAGATTAGAGATATAATGTTATTTTTTCATCGGTTGCCTAATGAATTTTCTCGATATTTCGTAAGCGCCCATAGATTTTTTATTTTATCGACCGACGCATTAGAATAAAATAATAAATAAAACTCTTATGGACACATTATTCATCGAGATAGCATGTTATAAATAATAGGATTCTCCGGGGTGCATTAGCTCCAATAAAAGTCATTAAAATTTAGTTGTAAAGCCATAAAACTAACAGCGGACGCATGTCGAAAGTGTCGGCTGCGGCGTCATACGAAATTCGGTTTGATTTTTTATGTACATATATAATCGTATATATATATATGTGTATATGTGTATGTATGTATACACAATACAGGCAAACAGCATCGATGTGCGTGCTTGCATGTGCCCAGTGCGTGTCCGATTGGAATTCGGTCTCATATTTAATCTTAGATCTTCCATAATAGTATACCTACTGTAATATGCTCGCGTATAGATCACACTTGCGCAATAATAATATTAAAATGTTCGTGTGTCTTTCTTGTTGGTCGAATTTTAAGATTATTGTCGCTCACCGCAACGCCGATGTGTGGCACCACACGGCAATGGACGTCATTAATAACGATATAATAATATAATATCAAAAGAGCCGATGGCAGCCTTGAATTCTATATTAAATTTATATGAGCGAGCCTGCGAGGCTTACAATGAATCTTATAATATATACAACAACATATAATATATTAGGACATCACTTTAATATATTGTTACGTAAAAGTGTGACTGTGCGCGAGAACCTAATATATTTTCTTAATTAGATCGGAATGGGAAAAAAATAAAAATAAAACTGTCAGGACATCGTCGTCGTTCAATAGCCACGAGAATGGTTTCGTTCGGCCTTACTTAAGTTATAGTGTCCAACGAGGCAATAATATTTTGAGGAGGCGATTTTTGACGAGTCTCAAACACGGTTCTGCGTGGGTTGTGTGTGTAGAGAAGGGGGCTTATGGGAACATATAGGTATTAGTAAATAATATAATCGTAGATAGGTAAGTACATGATGTATATGGGATAGTAAAAAGAACGAAAATAAAGCCGCCATCATTTATCGTATAACACATTGGTATATGCAGTGTGGTACCTATAATAATAGCTAGTGTATGTGTGTAATTTTTTTTTTTAATTACTAAACGAGAAAAATATTACATTATATATATACGGGGCTACATACTCCCGTGTATAGACGTAACTAATAGTAGAGGTATACCTATCATACATGTATAATATTATAATGTAGTGAAAACATAAATAGCATGTTATTTATCGATGTAGAAAAAAAATAAAAATAAAATAAAGTTCAATTTATAATTGTGAGCTGCAGTTAAGAGACTGTTGTACGCACCAACGGCCGTATAACCTGCGCGACTAATAAATTTGAACGCATGACAGGGTATAATATTTTCAAATCGCCTTCGTATGTACCTATACGTATATAATAATATACAATACGTTCTCGCTGCTTCAGTCGCCCGAGTACAAAGATACTTATAACACGTATATAGTATATACCATATACATATATTATATTATATAGTCTCCACGCGCTCGCGAGTGTGTGTGTGTGTGTGTGTACGCATGTGTGGAGAAAACAAATCATAAATTATGATATTCATGTTACGCCATCAGAGTTTTCCTTGTGCGACAGTTGCAAGTACCTCCATGTGTAAAAAAAAACTTTCCCGATTAATAAAATTATACTATACATCCGTTTGTTAGAAGAAAAAAAACTGCATAAATTGAATGGTAAAAAAAATTCGTTTAATTACGGTTTTATTGATTTACTGGCGTACACTGGCCGGCCGACAGTTTATGATTTACTGACCGTGGAGAGAAAAAAAATAGTAGGTATATATTATTATATAATCGTTTAAATTACCCGGCGGTGCACTCGGAACGTGTAATCTTTTTTTATTTGAGGATTTATAACGCCTGGACCCGGCGAGGTTCCCAGAATATATAATAATAAATGCCATTATAACGCATTAATAATAATAAAAAATTTAGGTATATACATATATGGCTTGCGTATATACGATGTATAATATATATTATATTATATGAAATTGCCGGGTTTGCGACAAATTAATGACGGCACAAATTTCGGCGATTCCGAAATGTTACTGTCTAATATTATAATTGGACGATCCAAAAAATCGTATATCATGTTGTACAATTTTAATATGTACTATTTTGTGCTTTCTTTTATTAATGACCATTACCGTTTGGTTTTCAGGGAGCCGAAAGGAAGACAAGAGACGAAGAGCGGAGGGCGGCCAAACGGAAAATGACTGCTACGGGTCGCAAGAAGATCGACGAACTCTATCATCCACCGTGTGAGAGGTCTGAATTCTATTCGATGAGCGACCTCAACAAACCGCCTGTGCTGTTCTCACCCGCAGAGGACATTGACAAGGTAAATATTTTAAGAGGCCTGCTCGTGTGTCTTTAATAAAGGGAACTATTTAGGCAATATATGCTTTAAAATAAACTAAATATACTTTAAAATATCATATTAACGATACTTCTCCGGTTGTTTCAGCTGACGTCGATGGAACTCCAAGGATTCTATGGACACGACACGGACACGTCCAGTCTGTCGAACGGTGAACCCGGTTCGTTGAAGCACTCGTCGCCTTTCCTGTTGCACTCTGGCGTGGCCAACAAGCCTGCCGGTACGACGACCACACAGACGCTCAAGTTCCACAATCACTTCCCGCCGGATACGCACAAGTGAGTTTAACGACGCACATTACGATCTATACTTCCCAATTATTTTAAAAACATACCTAATAAAAATAGTAATATATTATGAAAATCCCTAAGGTATGTGTATAATACAACATAGTGTATAGAAATGAATGAAGCTGGTCAACTTAATAAACCGAGACTCCATCTCGAAGACACATATATAATTTTTGGATCGATTAAAGATAATCGTTGCATTTGACAAACAGCGAAAATTTCATCCGTTTCTATACGCTTTACCAGGGATCGAGACTTATACATATTGATTCGGAAAATAAATAGAAAAAATATGATTTGAAACAAATTTGTTTCGTAACGGCTGCAGGGTTTCAAATTAAAAACAATTATGGTGCATATTTAATAAGTAATTTTAAAGCTTCTTAGAGCATTAAGTCTCGAACTTTGGTACTATTTCATGATATACACATGACTAAAATACCCTTCCCCTTTTGATGTTGTGGTGGATACCTAGGTACTTGCCACCGTTATTATTTTTTTTTTAATATTTTATTTTAACTAAATATATATAATATATACTCCTGCGAACGTTTGGTTGCGTATTCATTTATATATGAGACATGTTTTTTACACATCAGCGTGTCTTATTACAACAGCGAGAAGAAAGAAGTGCTGGACCAGAGTGGACTGACAACGGATGGTACGGTGTTCTCGAGTCCGCCCAACAAGCGAACTAAGCTGCAGGTGCCGCCCATCAACGAGCGAGTGATGCTGTACGTGAGGCAGGACGCCGAGGACGTTTACACGCCCCTGCACGTCATACCGCCGACGACCCAGGGACTATTGAATGCTGTAAGCACAGACTTCATTTATTATTGAAGTACTTATTGACAAACAAGTATAAATTCTCTATTATTTTTTTTTTTTTTTAATATATATTTATGTATATACTGTACACGTATATAATTATATAATCGTTTAAATTTTAATTACATTTTTTAATCGAGAAAATATCTGTGCTGCTTTTGGATGATATTATTCTGTGCTCATCGCAATCGCCGCGCCTCCTTCCGTAGTTTTCCCGTTGCCCGCTTGACCCCTTTCCGACCGATTCCTCTCCAGCAATGATGGCGTTGTACTCTGTTATTCCCGCTGCACCTGTTTTGGTACAATCTTCTCTCATCCAACACAACTCATCACGATATGTTGTCGTCTAACAAAACAATTTTTGCTTTCTTATATCTCTTATTTCTCGATTTTATTACTATATATTACACCAATTTATCAATAATGCATCATAATGTTATTTTCCAAAACACTCAAGCGTCCTCAACACACCAGAGGCAGAGCGACAAAAATATTATTTCCGTCCGATTGACATGATTAAAATAATGATGATTATAATTATTTCTACAATTTACTATAGCAAAAAATTGCATTATTCTTTTCATGTACCTAACACTGGATTCTCTGTATGTATTCATTGCGCTCAACACACAGTTCACGATCTCCCAACACGCAACTGCTAAACACATTTGTCACTAAAATTATAGGGATTTTATTTTATTTTTTCTTATAAATTTATGAAGCTTTATTACATTAATTATCGTCTATATATATATATATTATATTGTATACTTTATTTCTTAAAATTTAATCACGCTTTATTTTAATGCCCGTTAAAAAATTTTCGAAACATTATACCTATTCAATATATTAACTATCTAATTATTATTTTTTAATCACTATTTCACAAAATCATGGTGTGTATTGAAAACTGCAGGTGGTATTTATCGTTCAGAATAGTCAAACGTTTTCGTTAAGACCACCACTTCTATAATAAACTAGAGCTTAGAAATACACATTTTGTCTGCAATCATTTTTGTGCAAAATGTTTTAGTCAAAATCGCGCACCGGACTTTAAACACAATAACCACTACTTCTAGAGCATTAAAATAACCATATTGATAATATTATATTCTCATGATATGTCAAATTGCTTGTTTTTTTAATGCAGCATGGCTTATTCTCGGATATTTTCACCTTCTCTCTGGTAAGTGGTACATCTTTTTATCTCTTAAGTATGTTCTTACCCGCTTTGCATGGCTACTAACATAATTTTCCAGTGATCCTTTTTCGTCCAAACCATCACGATTATTTTTATATACTATACAAATTTAAACTTTCAAATCAAAATATAACTTAAAATTGAAAAACTAAGGAAAAAAATACTAGAGATGTTTGTCCATTTTACTTTTTACTTTTTTTTTTAACTTAGGAGTATATACATACTCCGTGTTAATTTTTATTTCCCATTATTTTTCCAGATTGAGGCTAAGTACAAAATTTCTGCTTCCAGCATTAGTAACATGTATCGAAAAAACAAAAAAGGGTAAGTGGAAACGTTTGTTTTTTTTTTATAAGTTCTATTTAAATGCTTTTCCAATTTTTAAAGATACTGGGTCAATGTTGACACACATATTTGCTTTCCTGAAAATACATTTTATAATTTAACAATTCATAACAACACCGCTTTAGCAACTAATTTACTTTTGAGTTCATAAAGCTCTTGTTTACCTATATTATGTGAAAATAACCAAATTGAAAACTAATGTACTGAAACTTGGGTCTGTGGAAGAGCATCCACAGTGTAGAACCAATAGGTGAACCTTTATATACTGAGTTTTTGAAATACCGTGTCCAAGCTAATGTTAAAAAAATTCCCTCATGTTAATTGGCTAACCAATTAAGATAAATTTCTGTGAATGCTCATATTAAATCCATCATAAAATTGCATTCAAATACAAAATTAAACACAGATATTATTATAACACCTAACCAATATTGAATAAAAATATTAAACATCATATAAGTTTTAGAAACTTGATGATATTCCTTGTTTTAATTATTATTTTTTTTTTCTTGTATAGGATTACGGCCAAAATTGATAATGATATGCTCAAATATTATTGTAATGAAGATTCATTTCTATTGGAAGTCAGACATGCCGAAGAAAATGAGAACTTGCTTGATATTATACTGATTGAATTTATGGACCACTAACAACCAATCAATTTGTTTTTAAAATGAAAAAAAAACCTTAAAAATTCCTATCAATTTACCAAGCTATGCTCATTTCTTTACTCAACAACATATTTTGTTTAAGAAATATGTGAAATTATTCAAGTTGATTACGTTAATATTATATAGTTTTAAGATAGAGATTAGATCTTAATATAACAGTGTACATAATTATAATATTATAGACTATGTTTACATTTAATTGCCATATGAACATCCATGACATTATATTTATTGTACTTAAGTGTTAGATTGATGACACTATTATATAACAAAAGTTCTGAAATTTTGCGCACGCCTTATGCTCAGTCAATTTATTTTTAAGTTGTTTTATGAAACAGTATTTTAGAGATTTATTTAAATGGTCTAATAAATTAAGTTTATATATAGATAAATACTTTTATATGTATACATATATTTTTATTAAGTAGTGATTACTATTTTGCAGGCATCAAAAATTAATTTAATGTGATACACAAGAATAGTTATAAACTTATTTAACTTTTGAAATGCATTATAGCATTTTATATTTAAATTTGATCAATTATGATTTACAAATTTTGACTGTAAAGTATTCAAAACAAACTCTTTTGCTCAATTTTTATTTGAGAAACAATTTAGTTTTAAATCATCATGACAATACATTTTATTAATATTGTTTAATCGTTTATATTTTTGCTCATAAAACGTTGTCAATGGTATATCTTTTTGTTTTGTTTATTTTTTTTTTTATCGAGGGACGAGGATACTATTATTATTATAAGTAAACGTAGATCAAAACATATTTTGCCATGTTACTTCGAAATTAATATTTTCAAAGCGTTTTTTGTACTTATCTTTTTTTTTTTGTAAATACATTCATTTTTAATTATTACAAAATAAAATATATTAATGTAGAGTTAATTAGTTGTATGTACTTAAAAGTATTATGTTTTGTTTTTTATTTATCTATTGTAATTATAAGTTCAAGTTAATTCATGTTATATTTTAATTTTACCCAAATTTATATCAAATAATTATGTTAAATGTAAATAATATAAGATGTAACGTAAAACATTCCAGTTAACTTTGAATTGTTGCTCTAATTATTAGTAAAACGATATATTTCTTGCCATTTATGTTTAATTTTATTATTTTCAATCAATACAAAATGTATCTATCTTGAGATCTGTTAAGTAATAATGTAAAGTGGTCTAAACATCTTAAATTGCCAAAATTAGTATCATTTATAGTAACTTTGATCTCATGTTGCTGGTTGTTCAATATAAGGCGTTTTTTTTTTTTTATCAAAATTAATTTTTACAAGTATTAAAGTATTTAGTTAGTATTGAATTAAATTAAGGCTAAACCCAGTACGCATGACAATTTTTTGTGCAATTTTTAAGCTACAAAAATTTCCATTATCCAATAAAATTGTAAACAAATGTAGCCCAGATAGAGTGCCATTTTTATTTATTTTTTATCCCAAGTGATTATATGATTTTAAAAGACATATATGTTGCCACTTATTAAACCGACACAGTTTATTATTGTAATAATCATACTATTTATTTTTTTTTT
>PVMI01067814.1:0-10684 GCA_008528875.1 Aulacorthum solani | reverse complement strand
ATCACGCGCCGGGACGGGATCACGCGTACCTGCACATTTCGACGGTATCGTCGCAATTTATTCGGGCGCGGTCGTGTACATAAAATTATAGTTCACGGAAAACTCCATAATAACCCCGGCGAGACGGTCGTAATAACCTAACGTTCGGGATCGGTTTGACGAGAACGATATTTAAGGGCGGGTACGTATATAATGCACTAGACGAAAAAATAAATCACCTCCCATAACTAACCGCAATAATAATAGGCGACGAGTTCGGAATTTGTTGACGAGATACGGCGACTACACCGTATATTATATAATGCACCACTCCAATTACAAGACTTTTTTCGGCAAACGGTGGGCAGTTTCGCACGCCCAGTTCGAGATTATTAAACGTCCGACTGGAACGATAGGTCGTATAACATGCACTATACAGGACGACTTTTTATCGATGGGAATAATTTTTCAATACCCGGCCATTTCGGCGCTGTAGAAATGAAAAGGCGTACATGGCGAGTGAGGGAAAAAGATATTTTTTTCACATTTTTTTTATTAAACTGCACACGGCTCTATATTTTTTAAACTCGCAACGCGCACGCAGAGGCGTTTCGCCTGCAATGTCGTTCGTTTTTGCCAATAACGCGTCGCTAAAATGTTATTTTTAGAAAATCATAATAAGAAACCCGATACCTGCAGCTTTTGCCTGACTCAAGATTGAAAATCATACCACCCACAATAATGGCCTCATTATTATATTTCGCATTATACACTTTCCGAACGAGCCGAGTAAACTAATAACCTTGTTACGCCGCCGCCGCGCAGGAACAATTGAACTCTTCTTTAATAACGATTATTATTAATTATACACGATATTACGCATAGGTAGACAGTATTATTATATATTATTATTATAGATATACCTATTCATACAATTTAAAAAATATTATTTAGTTCAAAGTTACAAGAAGCGTACGACTTGAAATTAACAAATTTAATAATGAATCTTATTGAGTTTTATTCTTTGGCAGATGGATAGTGAGACGTATGGCTATGCGTTGGGATTCGAAGGCACAAAAATATGAAAACTAAATACGCACTACAATCGAAAAACAAAATTGTTTAATATAAATACAATATAATAACATTTGATCCAGGGGTGGCAGCAAAGGGGGCCTAGAGGCTCGTATTTCAAAAAAAATATACGCTGTTAAAAACAAAATTACAAAAAAACATACTATAATATCGAAAGTTTTCTGAAAATTATGACTTAGCTCCATCTCCTTACAATGTCTCTGGAAGCGTTTCTTATCTGTTTTGAACGTTGTGCGAGATTTCCGATATTGCCTACCAATATTATCACGTATAATATTATATACATACAAAATCGTTTAGTGCACATAGGGTGGCCACTGTTATGTGTTCTCTCATATATATTTAAAACCGACGAGCGACCGATTTTTATTGGGATAGACGTTTAGATCGTTAACCGATCGGTCTCGTTTCACGTGGCCATTACAATATGCGATATCGAATTGGTCCGGAGACACTGATTTCGGTACAGCACAAGCCATTCGTTCGGGTCTATTAATCAGTTTCAGACAAGCCCATCACGTGTAGGAGGGAAATCCATCTGACCGTAAATCATTTGCCCATCTTACCGCTCGTCACCCGTGTACCTACTGTAGCTGCTCGGCTATATCTCTAACCTAGACCAATCCAGTTAAAAGGTAGGTAAACTAAAAAAAATCTCTATGTTCTTAAAGACGATATAAATGGCCCGGGTCGTCGTGGTTATTTTTTTCAATACGACCTAGGTACTAGGCGTGATATATTATATTGGAATATTCGCTTAAAAAATCTGAACGTGTGCCCAAATAATAACTGACTTTCATATATTCAGTTACTTGATAAGTACTAAATATTCGCGTTTAATATAGAGACGAGTTCATACCTTATAAATATACTTATTTACGGGGAAGTCTTTAATTTTTTTTTACTTATCAACATTTATAAAAATATAAAAATATAAATTTTATTTCCTGACATATCACATTTTACATAATATACAGAAATTTAAGTAGAAATAGGTATTAATTATGATATTGTTAATATAATACATTTTGCCAAAAGTTGTAAGTAATGTATTTTACAGTTAGACAAGAACAATATTTAAGTAGGTACAATTTACAAATAATAATACTATATTGATCGTCTCATGATATTCATACAACTCTTAAAAATGAAAACGTATTGTGTAATATAGGACAATTTACAGGTTATTATTTTTATTTTGTACCACTGATTTTAAAAATGTAATCTTATAAGCTGGCTAAATATAGAAATATTATGATAAATAGGTAAAATAGGTAAAAAAAAATATGATATAGAATATAGAAATAAAACCTCTAAATAAAAATATTGCATTTGTGAAAATTATTTACTATCTTTTAATATCCTCTAGAAATGAAATGAATAATATTTTATTCCGAAGTTCGATCATAACAATACAATAATTACTTACTCGGAAAGTATATATTATTAATTTTGCAAACTATAATACCCTACAGGTACAATAATGATTATTGCGCAATAGTTTCAGGTTTTGTATATCAATCGAATAATAATTTAAAGGTTAACATTAGATTAAATAATTAAATTCATGCGCATAATCATTTTCGTATTTCGACTAAACCGGATTTGAATAGATGAAACAAAAATACATATGAATTGGATATACCTATATGTGTTATTTAATCGATTGATTTATTATAATAATAATACATAGTATAATATAAAGAATTCAAAAATATCTGCAATAACAATAACGTTTGTAATTGTTTTTCCAATAAATTTGTGTATGAATTTAATGTTATATTGAATACCGTTAACCCACTGTATATATATTATATATGCCATCGATGTGCGTGTATCATTGTGTTAAATATTGTAGTTAAAATTTTAATATTTTAGTATCATCAGTAGTAAATTGAAAATTCGTTGAAATTGTATGCAATAATTTAGCAAAATTTAAGTATTATTAAACTAATGGAAAGAGATAAAAAGTAAAAAAAAACATAACTCAACCATTGTTATGTACCAATTCGCAACAGATGTTTTTACTTTTTATATAATCATATAATTTTTTATGTACGATACAAATTTATGAAAATACGTTCGTATATGATATTATTGTGAGTCGTGATTCTTCTGGATACCTACTAGCTTTTAAGGCTCACGAGTCAAATTATTGTTCAAGAATTATACGCGTTTATAGGAATATTATAACTGATGTATCGTATGAACACATCGTTTAACACCACTGCTATCTTTCAAATCGACAGCTGAAAAATACAGCTATAAAAATACTGTTAAATTAACTGAAAATAATTTTTTTTTTTTTAATTATAGGACATATTAATAAAAATGGTTTTAACATTTGAAAATAATTGTACGATGCACTGGGTATACCAGCATGCTCTTGGTGTTGAATGTAGGTAGGCACGCAATATAAAATAATACTAATAAAATCCAAAATCAAATATTTTAAATATGTTATTGAAAATGTACCTAACGTTTATCATTGTAAGAATACATTTTTATTGCCATAATATTATATAGGTAGGTACAGTTTGTTTAAAGATACGATCAGTTACAACTTATAAAAATAAACGTCGAGGAATTCGAGCTATTCGGTATAATACAGGTGATGACAAAAATAAAATGTTTAATGATTGAAATCTGTTCCATTTTATTGTATTGTGTAGTATTGATTTCTATTATTGTGTCCTGTTACCAAATTTAAGAGTTAAACTTTTCAACAGTTTGTTATTTTATTATACTTGTGTATGCGTCTATAATTTATGAATTTTGATAAACGATTATGGTTTACATTCTAAAGTACGTTCACAGACTAAAATTTATTTTAAAACCTATTGTAAAATTAATATTATATACGTAGGTAGCTTAACAATTTTTATTAAAACAAATAGCTATGGTTGTACGGTCGAGATTAAAAATAAGCTTAGACAGATTTAGACCAAAGAAAATTATACTGTACTGTGTTACACCTATATTGCATACATTAAATATACCTATATAAATGTGTATGTTTAAATCTAAATGTCAGTAAATAAAGATATTTATTGACACTATATTGTTTTCGAACTGCTTTTCGTTTTTTACATTTTTTTTTATTAATAACTAGATAATGGTGTCAAGCGAGTTTTAGTTTTTGATAAAGTAAATTAAATAAAAATTGTTTTGTTAACAATTTCTATATTATGGATGGAGTATAAATAAAATATGCATAGAAAGCACTCGAGCTTCGCTCACCTTGGCATAGTGTGGTGAATTATGATTTATGATAATATCAAATACGGAACCGACAATATATTATTCAGAGTTTCATTTATCCAGATGTGGTCAAGACTCGGGATCAAAACTGGCGCGCTCGAAGTTATATTTATTTGTCGTATTTTTTGCTTTTTTTCCCCAAAAAGTGTTCTGGAAAACGACCTTTCTAAAGTACTATCTGTGCACAATGTCCTGTAATCTGTATAAAGGGAAACATGGAACTTTTTGAACATTATTCTTCTAAACAAAGACGTGTTTACGTATTAAAAACACACACCAACAAACACACCAGTTTAGCTTACTCAGTGCACTCAGATTATAAAATGTATCATTCACCCACACATCACTGTAAAATATATTTTATAATATAATATAATTTCTCAAATAGGGTTTAAAATAAATAGTATATTATATCTACAATCTACATTATATATTGTAACTTGTGAATTCATTAAATTATATGAAATGTAAATTCAACTTAATCAAAGTATTACTTTTACTCTGACTTGATAAATTAACAAACTGTAATCGTACACTTCGAATGTGATATCATATCAGTTGCCTATGTAAAATTTGTATTTAAAAAAAAAATTAAGTTTATATTAGTTTAAATCGAATTAATTTTTATGAGCAACAAATCAACACATATTAAATAACTAAATTAAAAAAGTATACATTAAATAGTTGTTTACTTGTATGAAATTATATTTAAAAAAATCATAAATAAGTAGATAGTTTAAATCAATTTTAGAAAAATCTGCATTTGAACATTGTAATTTAATATCATTAATTGAATCTATTTAATTTGCAGCCCATCTTTCAACGTCGTTAAATTAAAAATATCGAATTTTAGTTTATTTCGGAGTGACACTGATATGACACATTATATTAAGTTAGATTAGTTTTGACCAAATTAGTGATTTTTCGTATATGATATAATTGGGTTACCAAATGTTTATCTCAATCATTTTTTTTTTAAATCACAGGGAATATTTTACTTAATCTACTAGAATCGAACATTGGGAATATTTTTATCATATAATAACGCAAACGCAACCTAACGAACTTGTCAGTATCATCATTGTTATGTGTCAATATCAGATTTTATACTTTCGGTTATAAAAACCAACTGTGACGCTCGTCAGGTCACAGCAAATTGATGTGTATAACCTAATCATTTGTTTTCACACATCGATGGCGCCCTCCGATTTGAAAGGGAAAAAAAATAAAAACGATTAATCATTTTTCGGACCTAATCGTGCGAGAATAACTTTTTTTTCACAATTTTAAGTTGGGGGTTTTTTTATCAGTACGATTGAGTCTTGGATTCAATTATTTACACGTTTTAAAGAGTGACAGGATTTTTGTGTGATCAATAATGTTTTAAAAGTTAAAATCAACAAAGAAAAGTGGGTAGGTAAAGCGCTGTTACTGTTTTTAATTTAATTTTCAGCAAGGGTAGACATTATTTTTAATGTAAATAATATAATTAAGTTAAAATTTTCATCGCATATATCATATTATAATTTATAAGTACATAGAATAACTTCTGGTGATATTTCAGTTACATAATATAAACACAATGTGTGAGTGTATGTGTGTTTTTTTTAATGTGATCATTTGTTTTTTTTATATAGAATATTTGTAGAAACGCCGAATTCGATCTGAAAGAGTTATCCTGTTACCTACTTAATTGAATATTTATTTGTTTATATTTTAGGTGGATAAAGCTCGTATCCCTTTAAAAATGTAATTATTATTCTTATATTCACTGATGACAATCATGTATTTTGAATGTATTTAATATGATATACAAGCCGTATGAATAAATTATAATATTTCATTACGTACTGAGAAATATGTGATATACATATGCACTTGAGCAGACGGTTAGAAATATTCATAAAACAGAGACAATGAAGTATTGAAGTACTATGCTCGCTGCTTTCCAAATCACACGGTTTTGCGTTTACTAATACACAGAGCCGGAGACCGTGTTATTAGAAAGACGAAATGGGCATGATAAAATTACAATAATTATTTTTACTGGAACCAACTTTAAATAAAGGTTTGTATTATAAAATACAATATTTTTTCAAGTATAATTTTTAAAAACATCTTTTTCAAATCAAATGGAATTAATTGAAAAACTTTAGTTGTAATGTTTATTCAAAACTAATGTATAAAAAAATAGGTATAAATATAAAATACATGGTTAGTTATTTTTCTTTTCTATAATGATTTGATTCAAATTTCGATTATTGGAACTATGAAAGATATTAAAGACCATATTACCAATTCTTGAGATTTTTGTACTACTTACTTTAAGGAGTGTTCTGCAGCAATAAAAAATTCTGTTTTTCAGATGAGAATTACTTTTTTGTATGGTAAATTATTTAATGGATACATTTTTTTAATATTTTGATGTATTTAGTTGAAAATTAAACAAGTAATATCCATATCAAGGATAATATAGTCTCCAAAAATGGTTTTACAAAATATAAAATACATATGTAATATCAAATCTAGTATATTATATTATTCTTGATCCATTTTAAAAATTACAAATGTTGATAGAAAAGCAACAATAATTATCAAATTTATTGCTCACAAATCACCCGAATTCGTTATCATAGACCTATATTTCTTCGTACACTAAACTCAATAACACGAAAACTATTCGCTCAAATTTTTTTTGTTTCATATGCAAACATTTTCAGAAAAATTATTCGCTAAATAATTTATAGCAGAAAAGGGGTGGTTTTATTAGAAAAACAGAAGTTGTTATCTCCGCAGGACACTCCTTAAGTAGCATGGGCACAAGAGATGTCAAGAATTTGAAAATATAGTATTTCAGTAAGTAAATTTAAAAATACCAAAAATTAGATTTTAAGTGACTGTATTATTAAAAAAGAAAATTTGGTGGGTGTGCTTGGTGAATTACCAAGCAATATTGTAGGTACCGAACCTACACTTGGCACGCGCAAAATGCATCTTTACAATCGTCACAAAAAGTAACTTTAAGTAGGTGCTATTTATGTAGAATCCCAAATCGTATTTTTATCGTACCTACAAATTAATTTAATAACAACCAAAATGAATTGTTCAAGCCCCGGAGCAAGGAAACGAAAAAGATTTGCGTTAGTATTATTTGACAGATCAAAGTTTTAGGTTTAAAAATTCTTTGTCTGATTGATTGCGATCTCCCGTAATATAAATCGCCTCTATGAATAACATTTTTGCCATAACCATAGTTATTATAAATTATAAACGACACCACAACTCATCACTATGACAGCATATGATTAATATATTTTCAAACTTTTTAAATGAAACGATAGTTTGCGGGTTGTCACTATGTGACTGGCCGTTTTCAAAAAAATAAAAAGACTTAAAATAAATTCATCATATACATGTAATACATAATTCCGCACATTATACTACTATAATAATGATCATTGCGTGGAAATGTTGTAATAATTTAAATACCTGCAGAATTTCATATTCGTCAATTAGTTTTAATTTTTAATAAACGACAAGAGCTACTATTATTAATATTTATAATTCTTTTGCTTAATGTTTTGGTATTCATTTTACACGCATAATAATTTTATAATAAAAATATATATGTATCGTAACTCCTTGTTCAACATGCTGTTTTAATTACACAATTCACTACATTGTTATATTATAAATTATCATTTATATTGTAATATTTTCATACCGTATTTAACCTTTATGGTGTTAATTTTGACACTAAAAAAACCCTTATATTTTATCATAACTCTACGCACCTATTTATTATTTTTTATAAAAGTAATTTCGGACTCGACGAAATTATATCCTATGTAATATATTACATCCAATAGACGTGTCCACATTAATATCATAACATTTCTGATTTTAAGTATCTACCCCAAAGAACATTATTCATGTTTTACTATAGGTACGTTGCACTATATAAATATCTACTAAATTGTGCAGGGAAGTGAATACGTATTCATTAGGGTTGAATATGCACCTAAAATCTAAGATGATAATAATAGAACAACGTGGTTTATAATCAAGTCTAGTGAACACAATATAACGCCAGTACAGAGTATATAATTATAATAAACCGGTGTGGGCGCTAATAAACACAATACTAATTTAAATGTGGATGCTACGGTTTGTCTGAAGCGGTGTCAAGAAGGTAGGTATAAGCTCGAACCCGATGAATTCGTTTTTGAGACACTTTGCTTGCCTACAATTAAAATCTTGAGAACGCAATAGTTGTTATTTTACAGAGTACATATGTACATATATAATACCAGTAAACTAGGAACAACTATTATTACTATTATAAGATATATAGGCGTTACATAAAACGGATTTATCTTCAACACTTTACGACAAAGGACGTTAACGAATAGTCGGCGTTGCAATCATTTATATAATTCTGTTAATATGGCCTGTGCGTCTATATATACGTATATTCTATACTTCAATCGCTAAAATAATAATAATTACTGTCATACGCATAGGTGAGTGGTAGGTATAATCGAAACGTTCTCGTCAAACAGCCTCCGCCCCGCTGTCGCCATCGTCGTGATCAATAATAATTATAAGCTGTAGTTATGAGTATAGTTTATTCGGGTAAGTATTATGTACTTGTCTACACGTATTACGCGTATGCGAACGATTATAATATAATTATTAATTATTTAAGACACAATCCCGATTAATTATATCGATCGAAAACCGTATTATCGCTTGAACTTACCACAAATACCTGGCAATTTATTATATTTATTGAAATATGAAACGCTCGAAAAGACTCGGAAGAGTACTGCACATTGTAAAAGGCACAATGTAACAAATAACACGCGGGTGATTTAAATCTCTTTTGTTTTAATATTCTATAATAATTGTTTTAATTCGAAACTATTATCTAAGAGAAAAAAGTTAAGACTACGAGTTAAAGATGTATTTTACAATTCTAATAACGAAGCTTTGAAGAACAAAATTAAGTTAACTGGATGCGATATGAAATACATTATTACACCATTAAGATTGACCTAAGACTTATACCACTCAGAAATTCTGGGACAAATTAGTTTAATAGTTTCAGTAAGAACTAAAAATCTATAAAATCTTTACTTTTGCTCAAATAAGATTTGTAAACAGTAAATCGATATCGGCAACTAGCATGGTCCACACATGTTTAATTGAAAGGCTACAGTTACGAGTTTTAATATATCTAAATTTTCAAGATTATTATGCCAATCAATTCTGATTTCCGATGGTACTATACCCAAAAACCAAATTTTTATTTAGAACGTACCAAACCAAAATCAAAGAACTCTAAGACTAAGCACGGCGGTTCATGTCGGAGCAGTTACGTTTTATAAAACCAACACTTCTAAAAGCTTTTTTCACAAACAGTTGTTTCTATATTATACTATGGCGGTTAAAGCACAAGTTAGACGAAGAAAACCCTAAATACCGAGGTTTTGAAGCTCAATCTCAACACTATTCTATCCGAATCGACTATACAGTTCATATGCGCCTAACGGCAGCATACACAGGTTCACCCTCGATGTGGGCCGTTAAGGTGGAAGTGAATTTTCACGCACTCGTGTCTACAAGGTGCAATCTATTATCGGAATACTCGGATGAAAATCTATCCGACTGTCCAACTCGTGTCGTTGTAATTTTAGGCAATGTACATTATATTATCAGGTGAATATATAGATGTTCACCGAATCGGCGGATGGTAGCCGTATATTATAAGTAAAAACAACGCGACCACTTCAGGCATTGTGGATTTCTCAGAACAGGTTAACGGGGGAAGGAACCATCACGATTCGACGTGCAGTGCGAACGGGCGATGCAGAGGAGTGATATGATGGCGAGTGGAGTTATTGATTTTCAGTCGGATTTCGCATTTTGCCCACCCAGCCATAAACGTATATGGGCACACTAATAATATAATGCTATTACCTACGTCGGATGCGTTTTTTAACACTACGCTCGACACTTTGTAAAATGTGAAATGGAATCGTATGTGCGCATGCGTGTATTATGATGGTCGTGCGTCCAACAGACCGACCAACGAGAAGCGGTATGGGTAGGCAGGCATAGGTGTGTAATTATCATAATATTATTACTATCGGCAAACTTGGCGACGGATTACATTAACATAAACGTGTGTGACTTACTTGGTGCGTGTCGGTTGCTGGCGATCGAGTTCATGATGTCGAATCGAACGGCTAGGCTGAGGTCCGGTTTCTCGGCGTTGGTTTTGGCCCGGCGGCCAATCGATCGGCCGGAAAGCACGTCGTGCACAGCACTCCTGAGTTGCCTGCGT
>PVMI01067813.1:11283-48952 GCA_008528875.1 Aulacorthum solani | reverse complement strand
CAACAATCAACTGTTCTTGCCATTTTATGTTTCTAGATCCACCAAACTGTTTTATCAATTAGTAGGGAGTAACCAGCCTACCAGTTAAAATTTGATATACTTGGCAAAAAATTTATATTAATCCAATTGAACAGTAACTGTTTTGACAGCTGTCCCTCGCTGAGAAAAATTAACGTATTTAAGTATTTACAACCCACTGAACAGAAAAATATCATTTTCCAATATATCAATTAGCATCAAAAATTAATTTATTGGAGCAGGTGACAAAAATTGTTTTTAAATAAACTTCTCTTAGTACATAACATTTGCTTGTCACGCCAATCAAACAATCAATAATATTGCCACCTATGCTTTGTTAAAACTTATAATATTTAATTTTATTGAAAAAAATTGACATACCTTTGATCCAAAATTTTATTACATTCTAGATTATATTGTTCTATAACTGATGGAAAAATTTTTTCAATCGCGTTCTTTAACCTAGACATGTAAAATAAAATTTTAAAAATATTCAAATACTCTACTGTTAAAACATTTACCTTTCAATTGGTTCAGTAATTTTTTCTTCCTCAAAATCAACCAGCTTATTAACTTGTTTAACAAGCTTTTCTTTGTCACATAACATATGCTCAGCTAATGTTGCATAGACAGGTTGTGCATTAAATGTGATTAATTCTTTTTGATATTCAAGACTAAAACATATTAATAATAAATTAAATAATGATGTCCAATTAATGAATGAATATATAATAAAAAATAATTGCTATAAATCAACTAAAAGGCAAGTACAAACATTTTTAATTAAAAAAAAACAATTTAATAAAAGTATGCGCATAGTCATCATATGGATTATGGATAAAGTTTTGAGCAATTATCATTTAAGGATGTTATACTCAAAAGTCATAAAAGTATAAAACATTTATGTAAGAATAATCAATTAATTTTTTTTTGTAAATTCAGAAAAAAAAAGTTGCTTAAAAAATGAGTAATAATACATCTACCATAGATAATATTCTTACATTTAAATTTTGAAATAGATGAATTTACTTAAATATTAAAAATAGCAAAATAAAATGTATTTTGAAAGTAAAAATGACTATGCTGTGTTATTAACGCATTAAATGATAATATAATAAATCTCAAATAAACTTAAATTTGTTTGGCATATTAATTACAATATATATGTTATAAAATGAATTACATGTTTAGTAATTTAATTTAATTATAAAAAAAAGTAATTGAATCTTCAAAAATAATTTAATATAGTTAATTAAATGTGTATCAAAGAAAAACATTTAGAATAATGATGTTATATAACATAATATTATTAATTTATTAATATATTATTATACATGTAATTTAAAAATTTAACATGTACAAACCCCCTAGACGGCTTAAGTGAAGATGGTGTCGCAACATTCTATCTCAAATTTTTTTTATTTTAATCAATAATGCACATTAATAATTAGTGAATTGGACAATTATACCAACAAATAAAATAAGGGTTTAAGATCCTCTGCAAAAAAAAAAGTAAATATATCATACCTTAATAGATCTAAATTTATTTCTTCTGAAAAAATGTTTAAATTATTTTGGATTGCTATTTGAGCTTCAGTCTTAATTGATTCAATAATTTCCACTATTATTTCAGGAAGTTCTTCTGTTGCATTATGAACACCATTGGATACTGGTTTATCAATACTGATAGGGGGATTTATTACAATCTGAGTACTTTTAACAATATCATTCTCTGAACTCACTGAAATTGATAACATTTAAATTATTTAATTGTTAAAGTTATCCATATCTAAATTATAATATACTAACATGATACATTTGGAGGTTTTGAACAAGCTGCATGTATCACAGATTCAATTGTATCATTAATAGAACTAACATTATTTTCTGTTGCAGGTGCTTCATCAGAAGATAAAGGTTGACTATCTTTTGAACAACCTAAATAATAATCAAACGATTTTAGTAATTTAACTATTTGACATAAGTTTGGTTATTCTAGTCTGACCATCATAATATACCATAAATCATAATATAACTAATAGTTTTAAAAAAATTTAACAAACACAAGCTTATTTCTTTTTTCAATGAATATTTTTAGTATTAAAGTCTTTTAAAATGTAAACAAGCAATCTAATACCAATTAACTAGATACATATTCTAGTTGAAAAACAAACAATAATCAACAGTATATGTAATATTATGATAATGACATGATATAAGGTAACAGAAATTTACTATTATTAAATATCAAAAATTAAAATTAAAATACTTGGCTTGCACTCTGGTATCAGAACTTTTTTTTCTTGTATCAATGATTTAACAGTACTGATCTTCTTTTTTTTGGTTGGAATTATAGAACTGGCACTATCAGAATTAATTGACTGTTTTCGTTTGACTTTGCCATTCACTGGAAGAGTTGGTGTACAAGGTTTTAAAGATTCTTTTTCTTCATCAGAACAAGACGAATCATCAGATGTTTCAGAAGTCTTTAAAACATAATATTGCAATATTCGGATAAGTGTTCACAAAAAAAAAAATAGTGATGGTTGTTTAGAAATACCTTAGTTTCGGTAAGTGAATTTTTTTCTGAATTATTTGAAACAGCAAAAGTTGGCATTTTTTCGTCACTATCTTCTAATACAGTATTTATAAAATGCTAAAAACGTAAAAATAATTTATAATTTAACTCTTAAAACATAAGATATTTATTGAATAGCATAACAATGATAACATTTTGCAAATGTACCAGCATAAAATAAATGTTATACTATACCTTGCGAGGTTGACTAGATTTTATTTCTTCAGAATCTTCAGACAAATAAACTTTCTTGAATTCTAAAGAACCAGCATTTACATAATAACCACCATGTTTTGTTTCAACTTCTTTTGGCATGACTTCATCACACTATGATTAAAGATTAATAATATTAATAATAAATAACAATATACAGAAAAAAAGAATTATTAATAAAATGTACATTAATTATTATAATAGATTTTAAAGAATACTTTCATTTCATGTAATAGATAATGTATAATGATTAATTATATTAATTTAATATTTTAAATTTTATTTTTTTAAGGCTCATTCTAGGCCATTTAGGCCCATTTCCGCTTCTACTGTCTCCCTCCATGCTTCTCTGTATTCTGCCAGTTCTTCCCCGTTCATAACTCCCAACAATCTGAGGTCGTCCTTGACTTGGTCCTCCCTTTTTTGCCAACGCCTCTTGGTCGACTTTTATTCGGTTTCTATTTTGTGGTGGCCAGATAAGTTGACCTTCTGCTCTCCAGATGTGTCCTGTCCATCTTATTCTCTGGCTCTTGAGTGTGGCAGCTATATTGTGCTCATTAAATAGAGTATTCAGCTCTCTGTATGATCTTATTTCATAGCCACCTTCACAGTTTCTCTTTGGTCCAAATATTATTCGTAGAATTTTCCTTACAAAAATCATTAATTTGTTTTCGTCAGATTTGGTAGACGCCCGCGCTCTACAAGCATACAGTACAATTGGTCTGACGAGGGTCCTATATAATCTGATTTTTGTTTTTCTTGATAATATTTTAGAATTAAATGATTGGACTAATGAATAATAGCATTTGTTGCCAGCTGTGATTCTCCTGTGTATTTCTTCGTGGCTACATGCCTGTGAGTTTATGCCTACTGCTAGGTACTAAGGTTCCAAACTCTTTCAAATGACATGTATTTTACTGTTATAGAGTTTTGTGGATGTTCTCTCCTAGATACAATCAGGAATTTGGTTTTGTTTTCATTAATGATAAGTCAAATCTTACCCGCTTCCTCACTTAAAATATTGGCTGTTCTCTTGAGGCTATCTTCTGTCTCTGCTATTACAACTATGTCATCTGGGTACGCGGCCAATGCTATCTGTTTTCCTTGTCTTATATTCAATCCTTGTTGCTCACTTTGCAGTATTCCTCTAACTACTGATTCCAACGCAATGTTAAATGTTCAACTTAACTTAGCATAAATGCTTTTACCATTCTAGAGTTTAGCTGGTATTCTTAGTTGAATCATTACATTCCATAGTGTACTTCTTACTATTAAGTTGTATGTTTGTTTAAAGTCTACAAATAGCAAGTACACATATTTATCAAATGCATGACTCTTTTCCATAATTTGTTTGATATAACATGTATTTGGTCAGTGGTGGATTTTCCAGCTGTAAAACCTGCTTGGTATTCTGCTATCTCTTTAGCGTACGGTTTTAGTCTATTTAAAATTATGTCCGAGATAACTTTGTATGCTGTGTTAAGTAGGGATATACCCCTATAGTTTTGGCAGTCCATTAGAGCTCCCTTTTTATATATTGAACACAGTACTGAGACCTACTATGGTTTTGGTATTGTTTCTTCTAGCCATATTTTATAAATCAATAATGATAATAGGTCATAATAGGTTTACCTAATATTATGTTAGTTATAATAGTAATACACAATAAACTTACAAAAAAGTTTAAGAAATTTAAATAAAACTTACAATTTCAGTATTATCGATGAACGAATCATTTTCATCATAACCTGCAGCAAGTTCAGAATAGTTGTAGAAGGCTGTTTTTTTCTTTTTCTTTTTCTTAACACCACTAACCCCAGGCTGTTAAAGAGAAATTAAACATAATTATCACAAAAAACATTTGTTAGAATCATATTGAATTTTGATTTATTAATTAAAACCAAAGTTATCAGATTTTCTTATTATTTATTTAAAAATACCCTTAGCAGCAGTAGCCACTGGAAGTAATTTACATATATTTACTTACAAACAGATAATACCCACTGTAAACATTATACACATACGTATGATTACCATTACATTAATATCAGTGGCATACTTAAGCATTTTTCATGGGGGGTCTACATAATTTTCCCAACACAATGCTGTGAGATACATTTAAAGTAATTTTTTATATTCCTATAAAAATAAATTTATACATTGTTATGGCTAATAGTGGAATCCTTAACTGTGAATACTCCACTACATGATATAAATTACTTAATGATCAGATAAGAGACACTAGAATATCATTTGATGTAATGAAAAAAATATTATGCTTTGAAATATGAAATCAAAAAAAGCATATTTTCCTTGTAATAACTTCAAACTATATAAAGTGAATTGTTAAAAGAATATTCATGTAACTAGATATAGGCAATTAAAAGTAACGAATATAGAGCATATAGTGGATAAAATTATTTGTATGCCTTTATGGCTTCAATGTTTTTGAATTCTGAGTATAAGCTTACTATACATCTGCTTAAAATTTGTATAAAATTGAAATTATTAT
The DNA here is from genome assembly GCA_008528875.1 of Aulacorthum solani. Lineage (NCBI taxonomy): Eukaryota > Metazoa > Arthropoda > Insecta > Hemiptera > Aphididae > Aulacorthum > Aulacorthum solani. The sequence goes on along the minus strand of PVMI01067813.1, from coordinate 43,631 downwards.
AAACATAACTAATCTTTACCATAGACCTTATACTAATAGACTAGAACTGTGTGTAGCAACAGCATTATGGGTGGCATGCAAACATTTAGCAGTAATGTAGGCTGTCTTAATGACAAAATACAATTATCTATATATCTTACCGTACTATCCCGCACTACCATACATTAAGTAACTTAGTCACCGAAAAGAGCCCTCGATGTTTCCATGCTCAGTCATGTAACACTTATGTCTATTAATATAAGGTCTATGATCTTTGCCTACTGATTAATTTACAGTTATAATTTAAAATTTAACAAAAAATACAATCAGAAAAACCTACATATTTTTGTTCATAATGGTCTGCTAATTGTTTTATAGATTCATCATTTTCTTCAAGAGTATAAGATTGCTGATCCCTCCTTCGACGTTTTTTCTGTAACAAAATTGGGAAAAAATTATATAATATTTATGTTATTTATAATGAACAAACAAGATATTGTTATCACTTTATTAAACAGGGTGAATTTTCAAGCATACTTTTCCTATTTTTATGGTTAAATAATGCATTTATTCAAATTCTGAATTTTGGAATTTTTAAATATATTTGACGACTATAGTTTTGAATACTTGAGATTTCTTTGTAAAGCTTAAGGGTGATCCTGTGATAATACAAACTACTGTTTTTCAAACAAGGACCCCCTTTTTAATTTTTAATTATTTAGCGGATACTTTTTTGTGAACTTTGATGTATCTAATTCAATTGTTGTGTCGGGAATGTCTAGGAAGGATAAATAGAAAAATATAGAATTAACTTATTTTTATGAACACATATTATTTCATTATNNATGATGTAACAGCAAATTAAATTGAGCTAGGCTGTTACCATAACAGGATATTTAATTTTTCTTTGTGGGTAATTTAGTAAGTATAAGTATCTGCTTCACACTTAATCATCTTTTATGTTACCAATAAATTAACAAATTACAATATTTTTTTTAAAATTTAAAATGAACTATGAATCAACAATTTCCCACCATTGTAGATAACAAAATGGATTATATTATTACACTCATCTTGCAAACTACAAAATCCTCGCCAAAATCATTTAATGATTAGATGTTTTTATTTAACACTCGAATGTGTGGCTACACTGATAGATAGTAGAAATTTGCACCAACAAATAACAATATTATGAAAACAGATTATAATTATATATATGTAATATAATAATAATATACTTAAATACAATACCAGACCCAGTACTTGATTTATTTATAATTGGTTATTATTAATAAGAAAATAAATGTGGATAGACATCCTATAAAAAGTTTAAAAAGATATTTTTTCAAGACATGAGAATTTCAAATGTAAAATATATAAAAAAAATATATTAAAAGGTCAGAAATTTATGTATAAGAATAATACATTTTTAAGCTACATTAGAAGAAAAATAATAGAATTAGGTAGGTACTATCTTCAATTTTAATATGGTAATATCTTAAATTATAATCTATGCCAACTATATTTTATTTTGAATTACCTATTATTTTTAAGTAAATATATTGAACAAAGACAATTTATTTAAAAGGTTGATTGTATGTAGTTTTTTAACTATCATGGAATAATTTTTTACACAAATCAAAGGAACAATTAATGTTATTAGTAAATATAAAATGTATAGTATTCTAGTGCAATTTTATGTTCATTAGTAATTTGCTACATGGAATTAATAAAATTGTTCCATTAAATACTTCATTCGTATGATAAGAAATAACTAGATACATTTTACGAGTATCAATTTATAAAGAGTAAGTATATTTTGAGGATATAATAATTTACATTGTCTTTCATGAAAATCCTTTTCCCCCCTTATGCGAATACAGCCCATCGCTTGTATTATCTAATCAGGATCAATCCGAGAAAAAACTTCAGGTAGTGAAATTTTGTTTATCAGCTAAAAATGTATATAATAAAGTTAACATGAACACAATTTGGAAAGAGGCAAGTGATAATGCTAATATGTGGGGACAATGGGAGCCTACGGTGGGCTAAGGCCTATTTATAACGTTTAAATAAATTCTATCTTTTATTTAAAAAAAATATGTTCTCTGTATCTACATAAATATTCACAAGCAAAAGTAGTTAGATTAAAAAAAATGGTATGAAAATTTTAAATTATAAACACTAATCATCATTAAAGATAACAGTATTTTTTAATCTGATATTGTTATTCTTCAACGATTTTAGTTTTAAACCAACGAATTTATATAATATAATACTAAGTATATTATTCAAATAAGCAAAAGCTCTCTGTATTTATTTAGTTCCAAACGGTTTAAAATTAATTAATATATTTATAATACCTACCAAAAGGGTAAATATAGGCAAGGCACTTAAAAAGGAAATTAAAATATTAACAATAAATAAAACATTTTTTCAGACACAACATTATAAAGTGATACTTCGGTTTTGTACATTCTTCTGGATGCTCAAAAAAAAAAAAAAAATCTGGGTATTTTTTATTGAGTCGACTAAATTTCCATTCGATGTACGGAATCGATACTATTAAACACGTACGACCCCGCGGAAAAAAAGAAAAAGAATCTCGGGTACCACATAGTACATTTGCAAAGAATCAGTCGAAAACGCAACGAGGATTTGAGAACGACAAAGTCAAACGGAACCGGATATGCACACAAAGCGCCTGGACGTAACGCACCGCGAGTCGTACCGACGAAAGTGTCCGATGTCCGACACAACGGGAAAGTCGGGATGTCGTGGGTACCATCGTCACCGTCAATCGGGAGGACGCGCGACGACGCCACAACACTGTTATCGCGACAATAGTGGCCCGACAAGAGGTGCAATTATTATTCGAGCCCCCGAAAGAGTCCGATTGATAGAGCGACGTTTGTATGCCCGCAGGTACGTGCCGTGATTCATAGCCATCTCGTGATAATAATGCAACAATAAACGGAGTTTACGCTTCTTCAATATCATTACACACGTAGACTGCTCGTTGTTGACGATTCGCAAAACGCACCTACGCGGGGGTTACGCGGGTGTCACAGAGCGTGTGTGCGTGCATGTGCATGTGTATGTGCGTAAAATATATATGCGTGCATTGCTAACACGTACGAGCCGACTTCGTTGCACTTACCTCTTCGATGAGTAACTTCTGATAATTGAACACCGGATATCTGTTTTCGGTGGGTTCGAACAGTTCGGCCTGTACCCGGACGGTGGGCGAGTGCTGGGGGTTGGACTTGGTTTCCGATTTTTTTTCAACAGCAAACGTATTTGACATTATAATCAGACAGACGGATGCACAATAATAACAACATCGACGGTCGGCCAACGTTAAGCGGACTGCACATGTTTCACGGACGCGCACAACTACCATACATGATCGGCGACAATCACAAACTGAAAACGGGAATACGGACACGGAGCAACGGTATGAACCGTAACCAGTGACACCAAATGTCCAGTCCGAGTTCTGCGGTCCGACCGACCACACGACCCCGCGCTTTTGTGATTTTTCAAACCTTTAAGTGAACAAGGCTCGTTATATATTAATCTATAACGCTATACATTTATAATATCGCATATATACTCGTTGAAACGTATGTACATTGTTGCGTACAATTTCAATAAGATCATCGTAGGCTTTCACAAGATATAGGTCATTCGATCGCTATTTACACGAGTGTACTAATAACTAATAAATAGTTTAAACTTCAGGCCACATCCTAATGGTTTAAATAATAAGTTGTTGGGTATCAATATCATTCAGTAATCAGTATCAAATCATTAGATTTTTCAGAGAATAAAGTACCTATAGACGGACAAGTGCCCGATGCCCAGACCATTGACGGATTATACGTAATCATAATATATATAGATAGCTGAGAGATTTTAATTTTCAAACTTTCAAATATTAACTAATACTAAAACTGTCCCGAATTCATGATTTATATAGGTATGACATTTTAAGCAAATGTTAAAAATATACAACTTTATAATACAATATATTACATAATTTCCAGAATAGGTATACTACGATAGAAAAAAGACACAAAGCGATGATAGTATGATACTGTAATTTGGGTTCCTTAATGTTTAAATTTAAGCAATCTAACAAGTAACAGGGAATAGATTTATAGTCCATTGATAGATCGACTTATTAAGATTTGTGTCCTAGCTAATTTTGTAGAATTGTTAGTTTATTATCGGTATCAAATTCGGTCAGTTGAGGTAATCATAATATTTATATTTTATTTTTATAATATTTTATTCTGACTTTCATTTGGCGTCCACTTCACGCGATTTTAAATAGGTAGAATTATATTTGTAAACATGGATATCAAATTTATTTTCAGTCGTATACAATATTTCAATTATTAGACGAAGGTAGAGCATTGTATATGAAAACAATTATAGTATATCTACCATCACTTACCAATAAAACTGTTATAACTATTAACCAATAATGAATAACAAATACGGTCTGTGATTTTATAAAGTTAGACCTTAGAATACCTAGTATTAGTAATATTTATTATTTAGTATTTTCTATTTTTCTAAGACTATAGTTCATCTGGACTCATGACAATTGTCAACTATTAACATACGAGTGATTTAGTAATACTTTTAACAAGTTACACCACAGTCTCGACTTAATGGAATAATATCAAATATGCATTACGTAATTATGTAATTGTGTTCAGTATTGTGTACTTATAATACAGTAACTAGAACCAAATACTATATAGTATATACGACGTGTATAGTAGGTATATAGTATTTGCTACAACTTATACCTTCTACTCTCGTCTAAATGCCTAATGTAGTAAATACTAAATAGTCATATCTATGATAACATCCATTGTTATTAAACATGATAACACCCATAGAAACTAACAAAAGTGTACAATGTAAATATTAAACACAACATTTTCAAACGTGTAATCTGTTATCGCAGTGTAACCAACATTTATCACGAAATATGAATATTTTTAACGGTTTTTTTTTTAATATCGAAGTAGTGAAGTACGAAGTATGAAATACGAATTAGTTCATTAATAATTATTTTTCACTTGTCACTACTTCAATAGTCAATACTTAAGACCTATTGCCAGTCATTACGAGTTACGATTTACAATTACATTTACCCAGTTTAAATATTAAATACTAACAATCGTCTTTCTTAACTCTTGAGTTTACACTCAACTGAATTTAAAAATTGTTTTCTTTACATCAAATATCATTGCACACTGCACAGCTAAGAAACCATTTAATCAGGCTTAATGCTTAATATGATTTATGAATTATTCAATTACTAGTTATTTAATTAATATTTATAGCATTTGAAACTGAGAATTTTCTAATACCCAAGTTTATCTTGTGCAATGTTGTGGTAGTTTTTAGCTATAACATATTAACATCTAAATCTGATTTGTTTGATCGATAAAAGATACTAACCTACCTAGTTTTACGAAATAGATCAAAATGAAAAAATCAGCTAAAAGTAAGTACCTGCTTTACAAAAATTAATTTTTTTAAATTATGAATAATCCTTTAATTTTTTACTCTAGTGCGATTAAACATCAAGCCAAAACAGAATGAAAAAGTAGAAAATAAATTAACTAATGGAAACTCTGTTAGAATCAAGACATCAATAAAAAATAAGTCTGATAAAGAAAATTATAATTTTTCTGATTCTAGTTTGGAATTATTCGATACATTTAAACCCAGATCAAAAACAAAAATTAATACTAAACAAAAATCAAATAATAATATAAATGTTGATCACATTGATTTTCCAAAAGAATCGGACATGGAATCAAAAAAATGTATAAATTTTGATATATCAATTCATAGTATCAGTTCTGGTTCAAATGATAGTTTCAAATCGTTTACAAGTTTACATTCTAACCCTATTCAAAATATTAGTTCAAAAGATAATTTGTCTAGTTCTGAAGACAGTCTTACTAAACTTAAATGCAATGATGAATTTAAAAATAATTATTCCACACCAGTAAAAAAGCATATTCAAAGCAATCATCTCTCAGAATCTGCTAAACTATTAGATCGCATATATGGTAAAGAATGGCGATGTGTTGATGGAGTACTTCGGAATTCAAAAACGAAATATTTAAATGATGAACTGTATGGAGATAATAATGAGTAATTATTATATAAAAAATTAGATTAATATAATTATCCTATATTATACCTTGGATCATGTACAATGTACATGGATGTAGTCATCAGGCTAATGTACTAATACTTGATGCCATAATGAATACATTGTCAGTGGATTAACTTAGAACCCAACTGTTTGTGTGCATGCTCATAATTAAGTTATGTTATTATGATTGGGTTATCAGTCATTCACACATACACAGTAATAGCTAAAGCTCTAACTTTTTAGTCATTTTGGCATAAAATATACTGGTATGGCTACATCCATAGAACATTCTCTAAGTATTATACTATATTTAAGAACATTATTAAATTTTAATTTATCTACACCATAAGCAACAACAAATAAATTGTTTTAGGTGTTCTAATGAAAATATTTCAAGCAAAAACGACAATGAAATTAAACACTGTAAGTAATATTGGTTTTCATTTTCTTAGCTTATGATTCTTATGATATTTCAATATTAAAATATTCTGAACTATATTTTAGCATTACCTTGTGAATATTCAAAAAAACATCAAGAATACAATATTCAAAATAAAGTGGACGATACTTCAATAATTTTAGAGTATGTTTCATTTAAAACAAACTAATATATATATAAAACATTGTTATACAATGAACCCAATAGAACAAAAATGTGTTATTCACAACTGGTCATTAAAAAACTCCATTTTTCAAGTCTACAATTAATAACTTAGCTCCTATGTTTCAATTATAGGATTAGAATCTTTTAAACAGATTTGAATAAATTATAAAATTTACTTGAAATTTAAGACTAAAAAACATCCGGTAGGCTAAGACTCTAAAAATATTACTCAAACCTATGCTAGATTACGTCCTTTAGTTGGTCATTATTTAAATCAACTGGTCATGGATTTAATTATTTTGATAGTAATGTACAACAAAAATGATACATTATTTAAGAATTTAATTTCCATCATGAATGTATTTAAATATAATATACTATATTTGTTGTTGTAGAAATATCAGTTTATCCAATGATAACAATTATATAACTGACCAGTTAAATATTATTCATCCTTCTGGAAGTCAAATAAATTCTAAGTAAGTAAATAACAATGTATTAATAAATAGAAAAGTGCAAGTTAATATTTGTATTCTTATGAATGGACTGGAGGCACTGTCATCTTAACGAGCATAAGAAAATTATGAGAACTTATTGAAAAATTAAGCTTATATGAATGTTACAAGTAATTGTATTCATTAATATATAATTCAATCATTTTATACCATACAAATAAATAATAACAATTAAATGAAGACCATGAAATTTATTTTCTACAGAATAAGTAAATGATTTATTTTTGCAGGACTTCAAAACATCATACAAATAAAAACCAGCTGAATAATTCGAAAATTAATGAAGAAAAAATTTTCAAGGAAGATACTGTTATAAAAAAAAATGATGCTCCCAAAAATCTACAATCTAAAATACCAATTAAATCTAATTTAGAAGCAACACTATCATTTTTGAGTTCTCTATCATGTAAGTATTTTTAGAATATTTATCTTTTATATTTTAATTATGCGTTAAAAATAGATAAATTATTGTTATGTTGAAATAAATCTAATGTCTGAGATTAAATATCAAACTAAGTTTCTTAATAGTTTTCTATTAGAAGAGAATTTTTGAAGAAAAACACTGTTACAGTTTCATTTAATGATCTCTATAGTATCTGATAATCAAATTTTTTTTCAATAACTATTATTAAGGTTTATTATTACTATTGTTCTGTGTTATTACCAAGAACTTTTCTGTGTTTTATACACATTAATTTCATCAATATATGGCGGTGCTAGTACGAAAGAGAAACTATTACTTTTAACATCATTGAAAAAAAAGATAACATTTTTGCTATTTACAAATAAGGAGAACTTGCTCAACTTAGTTAATAATACTTAATAGTTAAAGTTTATGTTAAAGATTGTAATAATGATGATAATGAATAATAATAGTAGTACCCTAAAATAATAATAATAATATTGTAGTAAATTAACGTGCATTATTTTTTAAATTATTATATGAGAATAATGTATGGGGTCCTTGTTTCATCTGACAAAATGTGGTATATGTTGTGGTAAGTATACCTGATGCCGACATGTTTTTATTGGCAGAAAAAGTTGATCAATAAGGTTTGATTGGATATTACTTAAATCTGATTGAAGTTTGTTATTATGGGTAAAAATATGTTTGTAAATATGGAGAGATTATTGAGAAGTTCCTTAATTAACTGTTGTACTTTGCTTATTTCTATTTTTTTTATAAATCCACTGTTATTACTTAAAAAACAAAACACTTTTGAAGCATATGTTTAAAGTTCTAGAATAACTACAAGGCCTTTTATACTTATTGATCAAGAAATATTGTCACCTTTAAGTTTTTGGTAGAAGTCTTAGGTTGACTAACTATAAACAACAACACTACTGTTCTTTTTGATGGGCTTAAAATAATTTTATATTTTTTTGTCCAATTATGTGTGTTTTATTTTAATGAGGTTTTATATATTTTGTAACCCTATTAACATAATAATATCACATGAACTACATTTCATTCAATGATTTTATACAATATTTCAGGTTTTACTGGATCTATGAAATGTGATCCTGAAGCTCAAAAGTATAAGCTAAAGTTTAAAAAAAACAAAGATGATTTAGTGTCTGTACTATTTAAATTATTCAACAAAGAAGTATTTGACAATAGGGTAAATAAATTTCATTATAATGTTATGATTAGTTATTACTTATTAACATAAACTTGACCATTCCTGTAATTCTGACATTAATATGCCATCAGCATTAATATATTTAATATGAGAAGAAACTCAATGGTCACATTATTTCCTGCAAGAAGCCTTTATCAAGTGATTAACGATCAAGCTATGAAAATAGTTAAATGCTTAAATACTATAGCCACATGCCATCATCATACTTAAAATAAAGCCATTAATATTTTTCTCATATTAAACAGTCGAATAGTCATAAATGTCTTTGAGAGGTTGTTAGGTTGAAAAATTATTTGTTTGATCAAATTTTTATTAAGTATAATTCTTTTCTCTAGCCGTATTTATTATTAAAGATTTTGTATGAATGTTATTAATTATTTTATACTTAGAAATATATTTTATTTTACTAGCTTCCTGCAGACATGAATTTCAAATGGAATGCACGATTAAGGTCAACAGCTGGTGCTTGTTTCAATAAACGTTCAGTAAAAATTAACAAAAATCTAGAATGTGAAAGAGTTTCTCGCATCGAACTTTCTTCTAAAGTAAATTTTTATTATTTTATTAATTTAATTTTTGATAAAATTGTATTAGAAACTAAAATGTATAATTCATAAAAACAAATATTATTTTACAGATTATTGATACAGCTGAAAGATTAAGGGATACATTAATTCATGAACTTTGCCATGCTGCTTGTTGGATATTTAATGGTATTTCAGAAGGACATGGCCCACCATGGAAAATCTGGGCAAATAAAGCTATGCAAAAGTTTCCAGAACTCCCTATTATAAAAAGATGCCATAGTTATGACATACAAACTAAATTTACCTACAAATGTATAAAATGTGGCTATAGGTGAGTAATTAAGTAATTTCTCTTATTTGTATTTATGTATATATTATTTTATACATGAACATAAATATTGTGTTATGAGATTGAATAAGTTATAATATAGTATGATAGAGATGCCTAGTGATGTGACGTTATTAGTCATTGGGATGTTAACAAAAAAAATGCATAGAAAAGCTTTTTTAAAAATAAGTTTCTGCTTGGTAGTATTTATACTCTAAACTATTCAGTCGGCCATTACCAAGAGAGCTATGGCTATAGATCAAGGGTGGAAAGTACTGGCTTAGTGGATTCCACCCTTAGCGCCATGTCCCATGATTATGAACGCCAATGTACATAAATATCCTTAATTGTATACAATAAATATTACAATGTAATTAAATACTATGTCTAAACACAATTATTTTGTTACTTACTAAATTATTATTTATTTCAGTTTTGGGCGTCATTCAAAATCATTAAATTTGGAGAAAAAAAGATGTGGACATTGTTATGGAGAATTTGAATTAATCAAAAACAAAATTAATAATAACTCAGCCCCTAATAACAATTTTCCAATTGTTCATGAGGACCCATTGAAAGAATTATATAATTTAAATGATGTACAACAAAAACCTAAACTCCCTAAAAAACTATCGAAATTTGCTATGTTTGTAAAAGAAAATTACAGCCGAGTAAAAAGAGAAAATCCTTTATCAAAGCATGGTGAAATTATGAAATTACTTGGATCCCAATTTGCAACAACTAAAGTATTGACTCCTGACGAAGTGTTTGACAAATTATTTGATAGTTAACAATACTATTAAATGTAATTTGACTTTTCCTTTTCGACGAAGACTAAAAATATATTTTTACATTAATATAAATTTAAGTTGAATTTTAGAGAAATATATGATATAATAATAGTACTATATGCATACTGCGTAGGAAATGTACTTAATTTAAATATTATAAATATTGTTAGTTAATTTGTTGAATCGAATTCATACAATTAAAAAGTAGTTTACTTATGTGAAAGAACATTGGTATTCTATAAGTAATTAAAAACGATTATTTATTCAAACTGATAACTAGTATAAGAAATTGAAATGTGTATAAACAAAATATTCTAAATGTAATTAAAAACTAATTTTTATTTATACTTACAACTAATATAAGATATTGAAATGTGTATAAACAAAATATGGCTTGGTTTCCACAATAAAATAGTTGTGTAAATGAACAAAATATCACAAAAAAATTCTTTGTTAGTTTTAAATTTAAAGTTAAAAAAAATGAAATGAATTGCAAAAGTACCATTGATTTATCCTAGATCTATATTTGATAATTGGATATTTTGTTGTTCATTTCGTGCTATGAAGTATGATGTATCGTCTATGCTGACAGGTGTTGGAACAAATGGAGGTACTTCTTTTAAAAGATTATCCCAATCAATATTTGAAAATAATTCTGTAGAAGATCTCAACTCTGAACCTGAATATCTCTCATTTTGATCTATAGCCATCAAACTATCTATTGCTTCCATTGCTTCCCTCGATAATGTTTGATCTCCAGATGGCCATTCAAGTTCTGAAAAATTGAGTATTTTTAAAAAGTTCTGTATTAATGTATAGAAGTAACTAAAACTTGCCACGCCTAAGAATATCTTCAAATATTTCTTGCACTGTTTCACCTTCAAATGGAACAACTCCTGTCATAAATTCATAGAGACAAACACCCAATGCCCACCAATCAACACCAGATCCTACATCATTAATTTATTTGATAAATTAAAATATACATTATATTATTCTTATAAATACTATATAATTACCATGCTCTATCCCTTGTATTAACTCTGGAGCTAAATAATAAGGGGTACCTAATATTCTACCATCACTAGCTCTTTTTCCTTTCCTTAAGGATTTTGGAGTTCGATATGGAGTTAACTTAGGTAAATATGGAGTTGCAATTGGACTCATAATTAATTCTTCCTGTAATTAATATATAAATAATATAAATTAAATGTAAATTCGTATTTTTTTAATTTTTACCATGTGAGAGCCTTTTAAAAAAGATGGTGATTTAGAAGGTGTAGGCAGACAAAATCTTGTAGTTTTTATAGTTTTTGGTGTGTCACCATGGGAACGTTTACGAGAACATTGTACTGGGGTGGATATGGCCACACGACCACTACTTAACCGTTCTTCAGCTCTAAAATAAATTTTTAGGAAGTTTATAATTATTTTTAATGTGAAAAATTAATTTTCTAGATAACCTTACTTCAATTTCATAACACTTTTGATAGCTGAACTTGATGCATTAGATCCAATGCTTGACAAATCCACTTGTTTAATTTGTTGGGTAAGACCACAACTGTTTAATGTATTACCTTCTAAATCTCTAAGTGGTAATATTCTTCGTCTATATCTTCTTGAGGAATCAGAACCGGATGATTTGAATCTTTTACTTAAATAAAATTAACAGCATTTTATAATTTTGAATTAACACTAAATAGAATATGCAAAACTACATAACCTATAAACACTAAGCTATAATTTGAATACATAGTTCTACAAGGGATCCTGTAGAAAAAGATAAGTTTAAATAAATATAGATAGAAGTCAAGTATACATTATTTGATTACACATTTATTACTTTAGTTCAGGATTTAAAATAAGTTTATAACTAGCTACGTAAAAACTCCTTACTTAAAATTTTTTGTAGAACATGGAGTATCTTGAACTTTATCATTTATGCTACATCCACAGTCCGTTGAAACACTACAATTTTGACAAGTATAAAATGTAGTTCCTTCTAATGTATTGTTAGCTGATTGAAATGGTACAATTCCAGACACATGACTACTGTTATAATCATCTTCATCTAAATCCATATTAAGTCCCATACTTGCACCACTGGCAAAAGTTTTCTCATTTGAACCCTTTATGAAAAGTAAACATTCTTCAATCAATTTTTAAACCATCATAAAACTATTTTTCTAGAAGAAAATAATATTAATTATTAGTTGTTGTGTATAACATTATTCTACTTACAAATGAAAAATGTGATGTTAAAGATAGTAACTGGCCAGGGGTTCTAGTAGGAACGTTTGGAGAACTATTTATAAAATCTGTTATTTCTAAATCTAAAAATATTTCAAAATGTATTATATTACCTGTTCTAATATGTATACAATATCATTACTACTTACCTCGATGAATTGTAATTCGACTAAGACCAAAATCAGTTAATTTAATATGGCCATGACCAGATATTAACATATTATCAGGTTTTAAGTCTCTATGTACAATACCGTGGCTGAAATATGAATACAAATAATTATATTTTTACAATAAAAATGTATTTAAGTAAGTGTTATTTACCAAAAGAATAAATGTTTTTATTTAGTTATAGTTGTAGACACATAATAGAGTTAAAGAAGTTAGAAGATAATTAACAAATTAAGTACTTAAGATATTAAATTACATAATTATAATTTATCAACTACTAATAAATTATCTACCTGTGAAGATACTGCAAGGCTAGTGCAACTTCAGCTATATAAAATGTTGCTACATCTTCTGAAAAGTAGCCCATGACACTTAGCAACGACTTGACATCACCACCAACCATATATTCCATAACCTTCAAAAATAAAACAAAATTAAACTATAAAATACTTTAGTTGCATGGTAATTGTTTTTAAATATTAAAATATTCTAAACAATAAACTATAAATTATAATAAATTGTTGAACATTTAATTTGTATATAAAACAGTTTGATAAATTACCAAATAAATACAGCTCGATGTCTGTAATGAGTAGAATAGCTTAACACAAAATGGACTGTTAGCCAATGCCAAAGCATTTCTTTCATTGACAACTGAAATAAATAATAATAGAATATAATGAAACTATAATTAATTACATTTAATAAATAATAAGTAAATATTATGAAAAAAATCACCTTGTGTTATCATATTTTTATTTATCATATCAGTTTTTTTCATAACTTTTATAGCATACATTTGTTCCAAATTGTTCTTCTTGTGACCCAAATAAACTTTTCTAAATTTGAAAAAAATTAAGTTTATATAAATATAGACAAATTCAATAACTGGTTTAAATTAAATTCGTATATTTTAATACTATCTACAAAACAACAAATATCATAAAATTTGAGGTATTCAAAATTAAATGAATATTGTCATACTATATTTTTATAGGGCTTTCGCATTTTTTGACACCTTATTAGATTTATTAGATTTATATAAATTATCACATAGTAGTTTTAACCAAGGTAAGACGACAAGAAAAAAATGTTGAATACCTTAATAATGTTTTGTTGCAAAGCCAAAGAAAATAAAACTCACCCATAAGCTCCTCGACTGATTGGTTTAATAACATTGAAGTCACTTATTTCTGGATGCTAAAATTTAGAAATTTTAAGTTACCATCAAAATGTTCAGGTGGTTCGATTCAGTTATATCATATGGACATCAACATTCCATGTAAATCAATCTATATATTTTTTATATTTTATTACCTTGGTCTCTTTAGCATTTTTTACAATAGTATTCAATAAAGTTTTTTCATAAGGAAATGCATTTTCTTCATTAACATCACCCATTTTAATATTTAACAACAAACTTAAGAAACATTAGCAAATACTATAGGTTTAATCTATAGTATTAAGCAAAATAATTCTGTTACAAAAATACAAACATTTAAATTAACGGCCATGAGAATTCACTATTCAGTCAGTTACTCTTAGTTGTTTTGTCGTTATGATATCTCTTATCAATTAACTACTTCAGGGACAAAACAAAGATTATCATCGTGAACCGTACTGCCCCGTAGCATATGCCATATTCTATTTTTTAGTACGGTAACACTGACAAGTAACAACTTTAAAATTATTGTAATAAATTGTTCTGTGACCATAGGCATGTTCAGAGTTCACTTAGGTGGCTGAAGGGGCACAAAAATTTTTTTTCAACTGTGAGACCCACCTTTTTAAGTATAATTCTTATAATATAATCACTAATTAATAAATAGGTAACTAAAAAAATTACAATTAATCAAAATCTTTAGGTACTGTAGAGTGGAGGGTACACACCGCATAACTTTTTTTATCCTGGCATGATTTTGTTGGTGGCACAGTCTGCCGGGGGGGGGGCAGTGCCCACCCGGCCCCTCCAGTAAACACGCCTGTCTGTGACTTTAATACCATTTAACCATATAAAGTTTATTATAAACTATATAGTTAGTAAACTTAGTTTATACGGTCGAAGACTATACAAACCCATTTTATTGTGTGCCCATGGCTTAGCCTGATAATAAGGAATAAATCCTCCCTGGCCTACCATTAAAGGTTGCCCGGAAGGCCGAAATATGCAACTAGATTTTTTTAAACTAAATAAATAATTAAAAACAAAAATTTCATGAACATATCTAAAATTCTACTAATGTTAATGATAGGTGATCAAAAACAGTGAGCCCCCTTCCCCCAAAGGTATTACCCTTATATTCTTACTCTATCGTAGGTAGGTATTACCTCTGGACCCATATCCCATCTCTGTAACCCTGCCTGTAGGACAACTAGGGCGCTAGAAGCTATGGCTATTTAATTTATAGTGCCTTTGCAAAACAGGCCAAATCCTAGATCATATACAAGATATCTAGGTTATACCTAAGTACCTATATCTTAAACCTTGGGCCACAACCTACCGGCAGCAATGCAGCACAGAAATACAGAATACAGATGATTGAATAAAAAAATACCCTTTTACAAAACTTTGTACACTATTCCGAATAATGAAAAACTTAAGACTATACCTAAGGATTAAAATAATTCATGACATAAAATAAATAATAATGCAATTATAAACAATGATATAGGCTGAACACACGTTAATATGTCACGCGCCTACCTACTTAATATAATATTATTAAAACATTTTCTCTTTTAACAACTATACCTACTCTATACAATACAAATATAATAATAAAGAATAAGATACTTTCTTCAATCGTGCTTTGCAGACCTAAAGCCGGTTTTGTCAGTATGGTTTAAAAAAAACATTTGTTCCAAATTTGAATAAGCCTTACGTAACAATCATTTTTTTGGAAATCAAGTTTCATATGGGTAATTAGGTTATAGGTATTACATTTAATGAATTAGATAAGTCTTACATTTTAATATTAGTGAGATAAATGCTAATGATAGAAATGACTAATAAAGTAATGAGTAATAACTAAGGACGTCCTGTACTCAGAATTCATCACGTACTCCGTAAAGTCAATGCAATGTCGCAAAGGTCTTTCGAACATTTGTAATAAAGTACCTATCATTGGTTTATTATTCATTCTCAATTCAATCGTAGATTAAAATTTAATAAAATATTATACATTTATAAACATACCTATTGGCTATTAGGTATATTTTAGTTCATGCCCATTAACAACAGATAGTTGTCTAATGGTCTTGTCAATGATTCAAGTGATTTTACTTATCTTGAACTTATTTATAAAACATAATACTATACTGAATAAAAACACTTCAATACATTATATTATGATGTACGTAATTATATTTATTTTTACTGACATTCCTATGAAACAATATAATGATTATAAATAAAAATGTAAAAAAATAATTAAATATAAAACCCTAATTGTATATTATAGTTAACATAATTTGAAATTATTTTAATCTGAAAAAATATCATAATATTAATACTTAATAATTATTATAGTAGTGGGTCGGCATTGATTACTAGTACAGTAGTACTAGCATTGTCTTATTCCGAGGTTGTACCATTGGTTATAAAATATATAATTAATGGTAAATATCTATTCATTAGTGGCTATTTAATATTATATTATGTTTGGTACATTATATGTCTAAAAGATTGACTTTAATATTACGTCTACAGTTAATTAACGTTTAAATAATCATTCAGGAAAAAATTGGTCTTTCGTGTTATGTTGAAAAAAAATTGTTCAATACATTCTACAAATTAATTATTAATTATTTAGTTAATGCCATTTCATTAATAAAATTTATCTTTAATAAAAATTTGATTAAAATTGTAACTATATGTTTTATGTATTAAAAGGATTCAAAATAAGCATAAAGCATATAATATATTTTGCAGAACTATAATGAAAAAAAAAATGTTTATACATTTATATGCACCAAATTAAATCAAAAAATAAAAACAAAAATAAAAATGTTAAACAAACTATATTTATAAAATTAAAAATGTATGAATGAATACGACGAGTACATGGTGTTAAAAACAATAAGTAGTATACTACTAACCAATTTATCACACTTCAATTATTATTTAAAATGAAAATAATTGAAATGTTGGTTATTTTATTACTATATAAAATAAAAGTACACATCAAAGTGCCCAAATTGAAATGATTAATGATTGTTATAATATATTAATAGGTATTTTAGTACTAACAAAACAGTAATTTCTTTTTCAATGTGAATTTATTACTTTAATTATCTGTTAAATATAAAAAAAATGTTTAAAAAATTAAATATACCTATTTAAAATACATTTGTAATAATTCTTTAAAAACCTCACAAGGAATGATTAAGTATAATTTAATTTGTAAATTTTTTAAAATATTCACAATAGCATTGTACTAATAGATCAAAAGCTTCAATAAATATTAAAAATATTAACATAAAATCGAGAATTGAGTCAAATTTTTTTTTCATTTTAATTATTAAATTACTTCTTAAATATAAACACTCATAACTATAAGATATTCATTAAATTAATTACAAGCCTATTTTTTTATGAGGTACCTGAGTTAAAACTATTTCATATTTTTCTTCTAACTTATTTATAACAATCAATTATTACAAATAAAAAATAATGTACAATATTTGTTTAGAAGAATAGTGTTGTATAGTATAAAATAAGTAATAAAATAGTTCTTCCTCATATCTCTCAATTTTAAATGATCATAGCAAATAAATTATGTATACCTAGTTAATATTGTTCATAAAAATAAATTAAAATTCTCACAACTTCAATAATTATTATAAAATAAGTTAATAAATATTCTGTAATTATGAATGTTTATTTTAATTGATGTTTAGATACTGTACGGGTAATTTTATTTTTAAAGAGTATTACATATAGTCTATACCTTTAATAATAAATTATAAGTGTAAATAAAAATATATTACTTATATATAATAAATGTGTGAATTATTTGTCATACATACTTTGAAAGTGAAAGAATTTCGTTAATTATAACATTTTATTCTAAGTTGACTCCCTCAGAAGCTTAGAATAACCATTAATCTTTTTTTATTAGTTAGCCAAATTAAGAATATTTGTTTATAATATTATAGCCACCTACATTTGCAGTGTAATTATTAATTTTATTGCACATATAAATACATAGTAAAGTTTAAAAAATGGACCGTTCCGTGTTTTGTCATTTAGGAGATGAATACTTGTTTGCCGAAGCAGTGCAAGTATATGCTGTAGATAAGCGAGTAGATAATATTTATTGTATTTAAACTCTACTTCTGTTGACCATCTGTTCCAGATTTCTGTAAAAATAAACACAATATTTTTTTGAACATAGATACTTTTTAATCCTATGGTTACAAATCTATTATAACTTATCTATTTTAATAATGTGTGATTGAGGCTGAAGTAAAATTGCGAAAAAAAAAAATAATAATATAATACACACATACACATATTCTATATATACATACATTATACATACATACATATATAAATATATATATACATATACATATATTATGTTATAAGGCAGAAGAAGGTTTATAAAACATTTATTCCCAGAAATAGTTGTTAAGTGCAGAATAAAGTGCAATTTTTTTATAAAGAATGTGTGTTTTTGAAAATAAATGTTGTTTTTAATTATTACTAATTATGCACAAAAATTTGTGTTTCTGATGTGATTCTAATCAGATATCAGGTCAAGTTATAAGGACAAAAAATAATTATAATAAAATAATAAAACTAAGAAATACAATTTTTAATTTTTCAATACTACAATAAGTATAATTAAAATTAAATGGTTTACTTAAAAATGAAACCTATTTTTATTTTGATTGATCATCCACATTAATTCAACTTTTAATAATTAATTAAAACTTAAAATAATAATTAAAATTTTATCAAATCAAACACAAATTACAAAAAAAAAAAAAAAATAATAATAATAAATAAATAATAATAATAATTATAATAAATATATGATGTTAAAAATAATAAGTAAAATAATAAACAATAAAATATTTGTATATTTATTAGTGTAAAATAATGTCCCACAGCCACAGCCTCGATAATTTCTCTCCAGATACATTTAATCAGGCAGAAGAGGAGTTGTTCAGCCCTAGAGCACTGAATAGTTTTGTTTTCAAGCCGCTTTGTTTGCTCAACTCAGCCCCGCTCTGTCATAACAAATATAACCGACATTCTTAAACTTTTTCTCTTCTCACTCAGTATTTATTCTCTAGAACCCTTAAGTTTTTATAGGGTATCATTCGTTTATGGAGGGTTAACAACTATTGAAAAGCATTTATTGTAAAATATGTTATTGAAATAAAATGCTATCTATTATTATATTTAAAACTAAATACATACAACTAAAATATACATAAAAGATTAAAGATGAGCAAAACTACTATCATAGTTAATATGCGACATGCATTAAATGTTATTCAAATCAAGAGCAAATTTAAATACAAACAATAAAAAGAAATTGCAATTACAAACCTCGTCTAATTTTGTCCCAGTAGAACTGGTATCATATTCCAGTGATTCTCTAGAACCAATCAAACGACTTGATCGATTTCTCCTGTCATTACTATTTACACTACTAGTTGATCCACTAAGAATTTGTGCAACTTTGGCTTGTTTTACTATATCAAAAGCCTATGAAGATACATCAAATTAACAGTACACACATATATATATATATTATATAATATAAACAATAAGCTAAAATTAATATATTTTTTTTTTGTATAAAATTAAAAACCATAAATTATTTAGTCAAAAATCTATACTAGAATAACATGTTTTATGCACCAATATGAAATAAATGTATATTTATTATTTTTACTAATGTTTCTCTTAAAATTTTTATGTTTTGCAGTGGTGAAAAGTGCGTTTAAAGTTGAATTGGAAGCTTAAAAATAAATATTAAACAAGTGATAGGTAAATCAGAGCTACTAAACACCAACATAATAAAACAAATTAGACTCGTTAAAATTTTTTTTTTGTATGCTATTATTTTTAGGAGAATACAAATATAATTAGAAAGTTTGTATCTGATATATCACATAAATTGAGTAAAAACCTTAGGTTAGGTTAACCTAACCTTAATTTTACATTGAAATAATATCCCTTCACCACTGATATTTTGAAATATATATTGTAATTTAATTAAATATAAATAACTTGTAAACCAATAAAAATTATTTATTATTCTCTCTTATATACCTCTTTTCTGGAACGTAATGCACAATCTTCAAGAGTTTCTGCAGCTTCATATTTTCCTTGTCTTCTGTATAATGCTCCTAGATTTTTAAGCGTGGTAGTGACTGTTGGTGAATCTACTTTAGCAGCTTTATGCCAACCACCATATTCAGTATATGGCACTGCACCTGTACTTTTGTTTTTATTTTCTTCACGTTCTTCAGCCACCTGCCATATTGGTTTATTATCGCCTGTAACATTACATTACTTATCCATTTAAAAAAAAAATGTTGCCTCAAAAGACATTTGAAAAATGTTCTTATTGTATAGAAAATTATGTTATATAGTCCTTAACATTTTCTTAACTAAATATTATCAGTTCAATTAATAATTTTTATCCTTAGAAATTTACAATAATGTTATACAAAACAATTTTTTTCTCAATATTATGAACTACTAATTATTATTTAATAAAAATAAAAATAGCAGAGTAAGCTATATATTTGTTTTATGCTTGAGAATTCCAAAAATACATTTGTTGTATATTTTACATTTCTTAGAAAATTAATGAGTATTATTGCTATTTTTGACAATTTTAGAGCATATTATAGTTATTTTTTAGTGTTATAAAAGTATAAAGCCTAAACCCTGTATATGAATTCAAAAATGTATTAAAAAACTAATTAAGTTAAAATTTTTTCTTTCGAGTTTCAGCCTGCCACTTAAAGGGTATGATAATAATATAAATGTAATATATATTAAGTATAAACTAAATGTTTAATATGAAAACTATTGATCAATTGTATATTTATATATTTAAATTGTGCATGTTTTGTAATGTATAATTAATATATTTTAAGAGGATGTCAGTGCACAATTTGTTTTTTCTTTGACTCACACACAACATAGTAAATACAGTTCAGGAGTTCCAATGTTATGTTGTTAGCTTTAAAAATAAAATTTAATTGGTCTTTTATCTAACTTAAAGATAACATTTAAAGAGAGCGACAGTGAACAATTTGTTTTCTTTTTAATCCACGAACAACGTACAAAATTTGTATTCAGCAATTCCAATTATATGTCGTTAAAAATTCAATATTGGAGTTAATTGAACTTTATTTAAACTTAAAGGTAAGAATATTCAAGACACCTTATAAAATAGACAGATATTATAAACTAATACCAAACATGGAATTTTAAAAGTTGTAATATTAGATATATCTCAATAACTTGCTTTTAAATTAAAATAAATAGTATATTTAAATTACACCTATAATGTGCCCTAGATAAAATCATTACTTTAAGGTTTGATAATAGTTTAATCCACTATTATAAGCTATATTTTAAAATTAACCAACACAAAATTAAATCTGCTGAATGCTAATTTGTTATGTTGCCTAGGGGTCAGGGAGAAAACTATTTGATTACTGATATTCTTTTAATAATTTTAGTTAATACTGAATGCAAGTAACACAGTTATCCGGAAAAATAGCATACTTTAAATCAAAAAACCATGAATAATTACAATAATTTTTTATTATCACCCGAATTACTTATTAGATCAATTCCATATTATTGTATCATATTTATGTTGACTTTTAAATCATGAAACAATTATTAATAAATAATATAAAAGCTGAATACCAAATAATAAAAAAAATTGCAGGAACGTGCAATATAATTCAATGACTATTGTCTATTTATAAATAAACAAATGATTAAAACAAACTAATCTAATAGGCAAACTTAAAAAATGTATAATATAACTTAAATATATTCCAAAATACTCAAAATATCTAATAATAATAAAAATAATAATAATAATAGTAATTAATTAACAATTCATTAATAAGTATAAATAGTATGAATAGAGTACATATATTTACATAACAATAATTACTTTTCTTTTATAAATATAGTCATATTATTAAATATTGATACATATCAATAGTATTTTATTTTCATATACATACTTCATTGCTGAATGGTGGGAAACATCGATAAATACATCCATTTTAAATATTACAATGCGAACCAAATATTTTTTGAATAAATAAAAATTAGCTAAACCATTAGGAATATTTAAAAAAAGAAAATTTCAAGGTTATTGCAGGGTAGTTAACATAGAGTATCTGGAATTTTAATGCTAATCACTATCAACTGTGAATGAGTAATCTGTGTGCCACATGGTAGTTGAAAAAAAATTTAAATTTTTTATTGAGCCCATGAAATAATATCAAAGTTAGCTTATTTGAAATAGTTTTAATATCATTGAATAAAAAGTAATTAACGAGATTAAATTAAAAATATTAACTGTAAAAATATAATATCAGTCATAAAAAATTGCCATATTAATTAATTAACCTAAAATTAAAATTTTTTTTTTTTTAATTAGAAAATTTCGATAGTTATCACTGCATAAAATAAATTATGTTTACCAATATTTTAATTAAGTTTTTGAAAATTCCTCACAAATATGAAGAAAACAATATAAAATAGGATTATTTATAAAAACTGAAATTTTCAAAACAAATAATAATAATAATGGAAATAAAGTACTATTGATTATATATAAATTAAATAATTTACATACTAAATAATAGAAAATACTTATACCCTAAGAGATTGAATATCTTTGGTTATAATATTAGTAAAGAGATTCAATGTCATAACAAAATATAAAATAAATTTATATAATAAAATAATACAATTTATTTGAACATTAAAAAATAAGATTTAAGCACCATGCATTGCAAACTAAAATTTGAATATTTAATATATTCTATAGCCAAAAAATAATAAAACAGATCAATATAAATACGAAAAAAAAATTATAAAAACAAGACTGTTGTATCAGCTAATATATTTTTTATGAAGTTACTTGTACTTAATTTTATACCATATAGTATTCTTATTAAAAAATATATATGTATCAGATCTTATAACCATAATATATAGTTATAGGAATGTATGTAAGCTACCCTGTAACCTTTCTTATTCTTATAACTTAATAATTAATAGTATATTTTTATGCTTTGGAATTATTATTATTAGCCATTGATGCCCATTCCTTTTCGTCACCTAATAAAAAAAAATGTAAACAGTACGTTTACCTCTCTTGTTTACAAGACTTTTAAGGGTTGATAATTTACATGCATTTTTTAATTTAGTGAAAAATTATTTAAGTATTAGCACAGATAAGTACATTTTTATCAACAAATATCTATTTAAAGATAAATGTAATTGTTTAAATTCTTAGAAATCTCAACAATTAATTAACTTACCATCAATTGTTCCAAACTCTCTTTCATGAGCTCTAGTTAACACCTGCTTATATAGTATTTCAGCTTCTTTATATTTGCCTTGTTTTAAATAACAGGAAGCTAAATTATTTTTTGTCTTAGCTACATTAGGATCATCCGGTCCTAGCTTTTTTTCATATATTTCCAATGCTCGTTGATAATATCGTTCTACTTCTTCATATTTACCCTGTAAATTAAACAAACATGACTTTTTATAACCTTTTGTAAAATAATATTTCAATTAACTTTATTTATAAATAAAAAAAGTAAGTACACTAAGCATAATGTAATATTGTAAAATAAATAAAAATACATTAAAAAGAAAAGTAGAATTTGTTGTCTCTGTTATATGTCTTATATAACATAACAAAAATTGGAAATCCTGGAATAATATTAGACCATTAAGACTAGTTTATATATAGTACTAATGCATCATCTCAAACAAAATGCTAATAAACAGTTAAAATACTAATTGTTATTTAAAAGTTTTTTATATTTTAAAGTACTGAGGTGACCAAGTTTTAATCATTGTTGTACCTTAATCCCTTACACTGGGTAGCACAAACAATCACTTCTCATTTAATGAATAAACAGTGAACTAATGGCCAATTAAACATGATTTAATGACCCTTGATTGGTTCATTTAATTTTATTAAACCAATTAATCAATTTTTCATGCAACATAGCATTAGGTAGTACTCTACATCACTAAATAATTTAAACATGATGGTATTGTTGCTATGAACTAGTTAAGTGTTACTGTTTAGTCATTTAAATGTTTGCAAAAAATATAATATAAATTATTAAATTATTAATTAATTTAAGTATCTTTAAATTGTAAAATGAGTAAATATAAAATATAATGTATAAATACTTAATGATTCATTATAAACATTAATACAGTACTCGAAATATTTAATTATGACAATAATGATATATTTAATTTTTCTATTATAAATCTGTCTTTCTTATTTAATTAAAATAAAATGTAAACAGTATGTAGAAGCAAAAATAATTAAGTCTCTGGAGACAGAGCAATATCTTTCTGCTTGCTACTCTACTCGTAGAGACCATTTACAAAAATATATAATATTCAAGATATACGCTGGATACTAAACCTATTATCCTTAGTATTAATTTTTTAGGAAAACTCGGTCAAAAAGTTGTATCACGTATAGACAATGAAAAAAAAACATTTGGTGAAAATTTTAATTATCTCGGGTTATAGAATTATAACAAAAAATTGATTAAGGAGAAATAGTCAATTTACAGGAGTGAATATCCAATGTTAAATCATTTTGAACTTCAAACAATTATAAAAATATATTGTGACTTTCTGGTAAGTTTTTTTTTTTAAAATTAAGGTAGACAATTGTTATATTTAATTGATTTATCATATTGATAAGAATAATAACTTGATCAATCTTTTATTTTCAAGTATCTACTTGCCTCCCTTCTCTATTCTAACCTTGCCAAATAAATTAAAATTTTAAAATTTTAAGGTAAAATTAATTTAGATTATTTATTTATAGATTTATATTTTAATACTTAGCATATTGAATTATTTATGATAAATTTAATAGAAAAAAAAAATAGTTTTTTGAAAACATACTTTATTCAGTACATTATATTGATAATGTTATGATCAACATTTTTAATCAATATTTTAGTGTATTTTATCTGACTGATATTTTATAAATGTTGATTTAGGAGCAACAAGCCATTAATGTTAAATATTATCAGTGATATATATATAATTTTTTTGGAGATATATGCTTAACGCATAATTTTATATAGGAGGAGGGAGGGGAGAGCTTATCTCTGTTTTCTTTAATAAAAAAAAATATTAAACTCAACCTAAACTTAGCTTATGGTAAGGTATCCCTGCCAATAATTATTAATTGATATATCTAGCCACTCCATAAACAGATTACTAACCATATTTACATACAATGTGCATCGGATGCAGTTGAACTTATTTTTTAATTTTTATTACATAATTCCGCTCTGTTTGCTTAGAATAGGGTAAAAAAAATTGACCCATACTAATTGATACTATATTTACCAAAATTAACGATTATTATTATAAAACAATTATAGATTATAAAATAAAAAACTTTTTTTATTAAGAATAATAAAGAATTAAGGTATACCATATATCTTCATTCGTGAAAATTATACATAACACTACAATCTGTCTTTTATAAAATCTGCTATTAATCTTTTTTTTCAACTTCATTAGTGAAATAGTGCTCATGAGTTAGACTTTAGAGTGGAACGTTGCGACAGTGTCTCAATCTACTTAGTCCATAACGTTGATACTATCCATAACCATAATTAAAATAAAAAAAATTACTGATATTGGTATGATGGTTGATTATAAATAAGCAATTGATAATTTTCCCCCAGACAATTAATTGATTGAAAAAAAAGATAAAGATACTTTATTTTGTTTATATTGTACTCTGAAAATTAGACCTATTTTGAAACCACGTTACCCAGCAGATAATTTAATCTATATTAATTTTGCTAAGGTTTTAGACTTTGATGATCACAACATACTTATAAATCCACCAGAAAGCAAAGATATTGGTTAACTCCTTCTCTCATAGGTCCGCCATTATTACCTAGAGTTCAATAGGTAAATAAAATCTCTACTATTTCTGATCAATGTACTCCCCTTTTTAAGCTGTAATTTCTTCATTACTGTTAGCCTATTCGTTAACTCAGCTACGTCAGTTCCCCGTCATGCAAAACTTTTAATCTATGATAATTCTATAAAGGTCTTCTTATGAATTCAATCTATTTTTGGTTCTTATTTTCAGAAGGAGATAATACTCTAAAACGACCTTCAAGTTAATATTTTTAAGTGCTCAATTCTGACTTTTTAATACCACAATCTACCTATTAAATACAACTTTATTATTTATAATATTGCTTTGAAAATTCAAAGTAATTTAGTAATAAGCTTAGGTTTAAAGGAAGTTTAAGAAATAACTTGGGATTACATTTCAACTTGAAGTCTAATATACACTAATTTAGTCCACGGGTTATCCTTCAAAATACTAATAATGAAATGTAAAATACTACTAATTTATAAAATTAATATATGAAAAATTACTTGATTTTGGCACAGCAAGGCTAAGTTGTTCAATTGTTTAGCTACATCTGGATGTCCTTTACCTAATACTGCTTCTCTGATTTCTAAAGCTCGTTTACATAATGGTTCAGCGTCTTTGTATTTACCTCGTTTCCCATAAAGTACTGCTAAATTGTTTAATGTTGCTGCGACCTAAGACATTAAAGAATATAATATATAACTATATATATATATAAGCTATAAACTAAAAAATTACAGCTGGATGATTTTCTCCTAAAGTCTTTTCACGTATTGCCAAAGCATCATTCAGTAAATTAGCAGCATCTTTATACTTGTTTTGATCCCTAAAAATTAAAAATGTTTGTATATTATTAAAATTGAGTTAAAGGTTACTAAAATATCCAAAACATTTGTATGATTTTTATAGTAGTCACCTATAGACAAGAGCTAAAATATTCAACATGGTGGCTACGTCAGGGTGATCATGGCCAGATGTTTTTTCTAAATCCTCCAAAGCTTGTTTACATAATGGGACAGCAACTTCATATCTTCCTTGCGACGCATACTGAATCACTAAATTATGTAATGTCCTTAAACGTGCTGGAATCTCATAACCAGCACCAGCATTTACTTGCTGAGCAAACTGTGATGGTGGTGTAGGTGATAATGCTAATAAAATAAAAATAAATTATTAAAACATACAGAATACATACTACTATCCTGAATTGGTCTTAAATTTTACAATACATTTATAACAAATTATAATAACTAACTTTATTTTTTAATTTAAATAAATTTAAAAAAAAAATACATTACTTTATTACAACTTACTATTTCTTTCTTCATTTTCATCATCTGGGAATAAATCAACGACTGGATCATCATTTTTAGACTTTTCTTGTTTGTTTTCAGTCTGATCTTCAGTCTGTAACTCATAAATGCATTTAAATAGTCAAATTTTGATTTAAATAAAAATAGTAAATACCTTATCAGCATCAAATTTACTGATAGATGCCATAAACTCTAAATGTTTATTTTGCTCATCCAACAATGCAACAGCCTGTTCAGAAGCTTGTAATTTTTGTTGTGTGTTTGCTAACTCATCTCTTAGCCACGCATTTTCTTGACAAAGTCTACGGACCTGAGTTCTTAATTTTTGTTTTTCTGCTTCTACATTTTGAAGATGGGAAGCCAAAGCTAACATAACCTAATTAAAAGTGTGTTCTGTTAATATTAACTAGTAATAATATTTTCCTTTGACGAAATTATCTTAAATAAACAAATATGATTAAAAAGATAGAAAATAATAAAAAAAAACCATTAGATTCATTGTAATTCATAAAACCATGATATAATATATACATCTTTCTGTTAAATAAAAATGGTATAAACATTAAGTAAGCCTATATTTAAAATTCTTATGAAATTTACTATGTAATAATATCTCATTCCTAATGAATCATCAAATTTATTGAAAAAAAAAACATAATGCTATTTTATTTAACCACTAACTATAGGTAATTATAGTAGTGATGGGTAAACTAACATAAATATTAACTATAATACATTTGTTTAAAGAGTGCACAATATACAATAAAATAAGTAATTATTACTTACTGCTGCTTTAAGGTTGTGCACAAATATTGTGGCATGAGTTATATTATATACATTAACATTACGTATTAGTTATTACTTACACAATTTACTTGCATTAATTTTATTTATAGACAAATTTGAAATTTTATAATGTTAGTATGAGAATAAAGATAACAAATAATGTTATATTTTAATTAATTAAAATAATCCATTGTTTGAATTAGGTTATTGGAGGTATCAAGGGTTCAGATTTCCTCTGCTATATTTTTTTATTAATTTTGAAATATCCTACTATTTATCTTCATCAGAACTAGATATTATTTTTAATTTTTTTTTTAAATATTTATCAACAATTGACTTCATTTTAAGGCATTTTGAGGTTTCAAGAAATGCAAGTAATATATGTATTTTTAATTTATAAATTATAAATATCTAACCTGAGCTTCTCCAAGACCTAATTCGGTCATATCTAAAGTTTTTTGAAGCATTGATTGTTTTTCTTCTGGTTGCATTGTATTTTGCCCCGAAGGGTTATTAGATGCCATTAACTCATTTTTCAAGGCTTCCAATCCTTGAGCAACAGTCTTAATACCAACCATCATTTCTTCTTGAGACATCACAGTCATTGTAACTAAATATAAAATTTAATTATACATAAATATGTAATAAAATATAATGAACACCTATTTTTTTTCCTTTCACTGTTTAATTATAATTAAAGGGCAACACTTAAAAAGTCAGTGGGTTTGGAATTTTGACAATCGAGGAGAGGTTATCGCCAAAAACAATTTTTTTACACATTCATTATGAATGTCATTTAACATTGACCATAATATGCTTTATGAAGTCAATATTGACATGAAATAATGATGTTATTAAATTAACTATATCTTGGTTGTCAGCCTTATCCTAATAGATTTTAAGTTTCGGTCAGTGTCACCTATAGTCTATAACTATAATTATAATTATTTCGGAAATATGTACTTTAATATTTCATTTAAAATAAATATAAACACCAAATTTTTTCAACATAGGGATATACAAATATTATGATCACTAGTGAATGTGTTAAAATCAGTAAATAGTTCTAAAAAAAATCTAATATTTAAATCTAATGGATTCTAAGAGTTGGGGAAAATAAATCTTTTGTAAAATATTCTGAAATTAATAAAATAGTGGTTTAGGTTAGGTTTAAGGGAAATTTTTATGCTATTCCACCAATTCAACCAAACAAAATTACTTACAAACATTTAAAAAGATAAATGATAGATGTAATAGGTTGTATAGATGGGCCAAACTTAGTCTAAAAGCTGCAAATTTGAATTAATCTCTGAACACGCTCAAGTCAATAAATTGATGTATAAAAGTCTAAAAATAATACTACCCTCGATACTTCCATAGTTTAAAATGCTCAATATTATACTCTATGAACAGAAAATGAAATTTCTTCAAGCATATGACTACTAGCGATGAGTACGGTGGTAAATTGCTGTGAAAGGATATGACACATTTTGAGTTCATAGAGATAATATGCAAAAACAAGGTTTCCACCTAATAGAGCAGAGCCAAATCAATGTTTTTCATTTAAGGTAGGTGGTGTTAATAGGCTGGATATCAAGCATTACTATAAATTCAACAATTTTAGAAATGTGACTTGAAAACATAATTTGGATTGTAGAAAACCACTTCAAAATAAGGTAAGAGGGGCCATCTGAGATAAGACTCCCCTCCAACACCACCATAAGTGTCATTTTTTTCCTGTCTAGCCGACAGCAGAGGAAAGTCTGTTGGAACAATACTACTCCTCTACTGCCATCATTTATCATGCGTGTCACTTGAGTTATGTATCACAGGGAGTCCTGTAAGATCAAAGTTAAATATTATCATAGGGTAAAAGCACTATTCACTAAAAAGAAAATAATTAGATTCTCGTCATACATGGTGCATCAATAATATTAATATATGATATAATAAATAATTATTTTACACATTGAACATCTTGATATTTTTTTTATGCAAGGATTTGGATACTACCCAGGAGGGGCTAGCTAAAGAGATAACTTTCCCCAGTTAAGTTAAAAGAAAGATACACATAAGAAATTACAAATATTAAAAAAGCCAGATAATCTATCAGGACTACATTAGAACTTATTTTTAAAGCGTAATTATTTTAAACTTATGTTCGATTCCCAATATAAATATTTTTTGTCACTGTCTGTTTTACAGATAATATTTAAATATTATTGTAATAGTATAAAATCAGGTTATCTTGGTCTTAAAATCTATATCTTTATACCATAGAAACATAGCTTATACAATTAATGATTAAAATTACAAATTTAATATTTTAAATAAATTAGATTTATCTACTTAAAATTGTTTTTATTCTTATACATAAATCAATTTACCTTATTTTTGTAAGCTATTGGTTAGAATATATAAATAATCCTTGTCCACGATACTTCCTATTTATAAACAGTTTCACGTACTTTGTATTTTATGTATCCATTCTAAACAAAATAAATAAACATTATACTTAGGACAACAATAAATTGATACTAATATGTTAGTATATTGATATATTCAGTTGCATCACACTATTTTACAATATCAATGTTCAAATGTAAATTAAATAAAAGACACATTACAAACTAATTTATTTAAGCAACATAATCACATTCGTATTATTAGTTATTTAATTTCACAGTGAAGATCTAGAAATATAATCACCATAAAAATTAAAGATAGAATTGAAATTGTATGATCATTCCTACATCATTGGTAAACTATAAATACCATAAAAAAAAAATTATTTTCTGGGTAAAAGTAGTAAAAAAAATAACCGATTGAGTGCATTTAAACGCTTTATTAGCATAATTGCAAATACACATCCTGATCGAAAATGGCTAATCTATAAGTACGAAAAGAATATTATTGATTAAAATAAAATGGTTTTAATGTAAAGTATTCCTTACTTGAATATTTCACACCAATGTTGCAACTAAAGGTACACGTAACTTGCAGACAGTAGCTCTTCTGACATACAAGTAATCAGTAATCACACATTTACGCGTAGAGCCATAGAGATTTTAAGATTTTACGAACAATAAAATGAAAATTAACATTTAACAGGTGAATGAATTCAGAAAAACCTTTCACATATACAAACGTATCACATATATTAAATAGGAAAAAAAAAATTAAATGTTGGATGGTTTGTGAACAACTGTGGTATATTCATATGACATCATAATACCCAGCTTAGGGTTGTCCTTATCAGTTACTACACAACTATCGATTATTATTATCTGTAAATCTTTAAATACACAACATTGTTTTTTATTTGGACGTGTACGTGTTGATACCTGATGTATGTGAAAGCATAAAACAATGATTATAATTAGTAACGGGTTTGGGATTGAATGGTTATTACCACGATTAAAGATTACAACCTACAACCTACAAACTATATGATAAATATCATCATCATTCCTCCGTGTAAATATTTTGTTATTAAATTTAAACGGTCGTGTACATGAAATTGTTGGAAGTGTTGGTAACGTGTGGTAACGGGTAGGAAAGAACTTGGACCTTTCACTACTACGTAGATAAGCATTGAGTGTATGGCAAGCGTAACAAGTAACAACGTAGGGATCGCCTTTTTGATTACTCTATCACTCGTACCTCGGTAGTGCAGGGCGGCAGCGTAAGATATATAGATATAAGGGTTATTGTATTTTTTCGTAAAGCTAGCGTACATCACTGCGAGATGCTGTTAGTTGTTACGCTGCGCAGTTTGGAATGCTATTGTTATACACAGGTTAGTTTAGGTTAGTACCATAGACCCTTATACTCAATATTAGGTCTATGGTTAGCACCCATATGTTGGTTTCCCATGGAAAAGGATAAACACAATGGTATAATTTAGGGCTATCATGGGTACCAGCCAATCACATCAAAGAGTTTTGTACGTTCTACGTACACATGGACGAGGGTTTCAATAGAAATTTTCAACCCGCCATCATTTTTTCGAATATTCTTTAGGCTATGTAATTGCAATTTGTAACAAACATAATATTTCTATC
>PVMI01067813.1:0-11245 GCA_008528875.1 Aulacorthum solani | reverse complement strand
TAAACTATTTTATTTAAATTTTTATTATTGAAAATAATCGAAAGATCGCAATAGTCAGAACAGTATTGATTATCGATATAATTGTCACGTCTCTTGTAAACCACATTATACCAATATGGAGGTAGGTCCTCGTTTTGTGTACTATTTTGAATTTTGTTAATAAGTTCTGTCGATAATAACCTTAAATTTATGTCTACACTATAATACCGTATAGGTTCTGTTTCTGTCGGTTCTGACATACCTACAGGCTACATTAAGTATGTTTTACAAAAATTTCAACTTGTCAATACGCTTATTATAGTTACCAGTGTTAATACGCGTACCCTGTTCACGTATAGATTCTGCGTGTGATTTGTTTACTGGCCTTAGTAGTTACTAGTCTAGTTAACTTTTATTCATCAAATAGTTATTGACTATTTTCTGATATTTATTTCCAAATCGTTGGTATATTTTATAAAACACTATTTTCCTATTATTTTATATCTATAATAACTGTTTTATTTCGCGGTTAGAAGTCTTGAATCTATACTGTGGATCTAATTGCTGTGTTGTACATTTGTCATCAGCTTGTTGGTATTATATTACCTTCATATTCGTTTATAATATTGTATTAAGGTATATATTGTGAGTTAAAGGTAAGATTTTAATGTCACTAAATTATCACAAGTGTACCTATAATAATAATCAAAATATATTCCAATTACAATAAAATAATTTGATAGGTAGGTTATGAAGTAATTAAACTAGGTACCCATATAAATATTCAAGAATTGGTATATGAACGGCTCATACAATTTTTCAATGATTAAACACATCATTACAACACAATTGTATAGCTTTTGTCCTACATGATCATAGGAAAATGAGTCTCTAATGTGAGAACACACTGTTTGGTTTTAACCTCAGCGGTAGAAATCATTCAGTGGTTCAATTCAAATAAAATACATCATTTTATCCTGAAATAACCGCTGTTGCTGCCATATACCACAGCATGTTGTGGTTGACCCAGACGGGCTTATTACCGTTTCAGCTGTAACTAGATAAAGTGTAAACTCATTAAGAATATGGTTTAACTGCAGTACCAGTCTATGTCTAGATGCTGAATATTGTCCAGACCTGTAGTTGAAGATAAACTTACATATTCTTGCTATTTTTTCCAATCTACCTCAAGATTGGTTTTATTTATCTATATATTTAGTGCAGTATGGACTATTTTGTTCATACTCCCAAGAACTATGTGCACATTCTTCATCGTTTGGCGTTCAACCTATTTTGAACAAACAATATTTAGCAAAAATTAAACTGCAGGTTTCATTTTGTTGAACTCATACTATATTACAGTGTGTTATCTTTAAGACTCCATATATTGTTTTCCACGGATAAATTAAACTGTTGTGTTTGACTAGCCTTACACTGCTTTTGATATATTAATATATTATTTACTCTAATAAAAGAAATTTTTTTTTAAAGGATGGCCTATAATTTATTGTAATTTTATCTTATCACTTTCCTTTAAATATTGTAAGTTTGAGAAAAAATATTATGCAATAGCAAAATTATCTATACTTCATTATATCCATTAAATTTTCATGAACTTAAGTGTTATCTTTCCCATTATTTAAAATAGTATGAATCTTTGAATTAGTGACTAGTTTTAAAGTATCCCAGTTATAAAAAAATAATTAAGTTATGTTATGGAAGAAAACTGACTTTTACAAACTATCCTAAGTTTACATAATTATTAACTATATAACTTATTTTAGAGTGACTTGTATAATTTTAGAAAATGGAAAGAGGAGGAAGAGGTATAAGAAGAGCTCGAGGTGGTCGTCCATTCATTAGAGGTTTTTATCGTGGAAGGACACCAAATAGAAAAGGAACTCGACGTCCAATGGGAAGTAGATCAAGACCTTCTAGCTCTAGGGACAGGTATGAATCTTCATACAATGATAATGATCGAAGTGATTCACGTGAAAGATCATGGGATTCTAAATCTGGCACTGACAAAGATATCTCAAAAGAAAAACATGATGTAGATGATAATTCGCCAATCAGCAGAAGTAAATGGGATAAAGATGAAGACCCTAGTGAAAGAAATGATGAACGTTACTCAGATAAAAAAGGTTATTATGATACAAAGTATTATAGACGTGCAACTGGACACCCACATAGAGGTTATAGGCGGCCATACCAAAATAATTATTGGGATAGAAGTGATCGTGGAAGACATCACTCACCACAAAGTCAATATCGTGTAAGGCCCTATAATTCTCCTTCTAGGCATAGACGTTATTCACGTTCTCCTGATAGACGTCGATCACCAAGTAGATATCGTTCTAAATCTCGATCTCATTCGCATTCTCCTAGCAGATCCAGGCGTTACATTTCTCCAAAACTTAGATCGCCTAAAAGAAGATCTCCATCACGACGTCCTAGGTCACCTAATGCACAAGATCAGTCCATTGAAAAAACTCAAGCAGTAAAGAGTAATTCTGATGACGAAAATAATTCTGATGATTTTGTTGAAAAGTTAAAAGCCTCAAAAGGTTCTAAAACACCTGGCAGAGTGGAGTATACAGAAAAAAGTGATGATGAATATTGGATTGAAACTAATAAAAGTGATTCTAAAGATACAAAAGATACTAAAAAGTCTAATAGACCAGAATATTCTTCCAAAGGCTCTAAGACTCCTGGACGGTCAGAAATTTCTAGTAATGATAAAGATGAACACTGGACAAAATCTCAAACTCCCAAGTCTTCTACTAAAAATCTGTATTCTAATAGTTGGGATGATTCTCCTATTCGAGAGAAATCTATTCCTAAGGCACTAAAAACGCCTGGTAGAAATTCCGCTAAAGATGATGATTACTGGATAAATTCTCCACCTACTGACACTAAAAAAGACCGTTCTTCAAATGATGTATACTCAAACAAGACAATTAATAAAGATACTACAACCATGTATGTTCATGAATTAAGTTCATCTGATTCTGAGTCAGAAAAAAAAGTTACAAAGAGAGCTAGGTCTATGTCATTGACTAACTCTGATAAAAGTGATACTCCGCCATTAAATACTGAACAGTCTAATAAATTAGGAAATCGATATGCTCAAGCTCCACCTTCATCTTCCAGAGCTCCAAATTCTATTTTAAAGGAACCACCACCTCCTACACTACCTACAACCCCCAACAATTTACCGTTATATAATTCACAATGGCCAGGAATACAAAATTCTGGTACTCCATATTCATCAACTACAAGCTATGTTCAAACTCAACCTTCACAATTCACAGCTTACCAACAACGACAACCAGTTCCTGTAAGTATCATTAATAATGCAAATTTCTGAGATAGATTTAACTTTGATGCAAGTCAAAATATTGTACATTTATATCACAGCTAAATGATTTACTTCAGGACTTTGGATAATATAATATTCAGGTGGTACCTACCTATATACTTAAAGAAAGTCTATGTTTGATAATGGTAAGAGTTGTGGCAATAATTTGAAACAAAAAAAATCTTGAAAGCCGTAGATTACCTAAATGTTTTAAATAACAATAAAGTTCAGATTTGAAGTTCAAATTAATATGTAAGTTTATAACAAATATTGAAGTAACCAGATAGTTTAAGAGACATACTAAAATTATTATTGAGCACAAACTTAAGTATCTAAAACTCAATAAAAGTATATAATAGTATTATTCTATTAATATAATTTATTTTTCAAAATCTAGGTTCAAAATACTCAGTGGTACCAACCAGGTTACCAGCAATATGGAACTCCATTCCAACAATTTCAGCAATATGATCAAAAATCTGTTGCTTACAATCCAGTACATACTAATCTTGAACCAGTTGAAGTAAGTCCTCAGTAAACATTTTTTTAACATATTATATATAATGTGATTATAATTATAGGGTTATCAATCTACTAATCAAGGATTGTATAATATAGATTTGAAAAATGTTGTAGATATAACAAAACCTCCTCCCAACATTACACCTATTACACCAGGTATGTTTGTGGTTTTAATAAAATTAATATTCATTTATTTTAGCACTTTTTATCCACTAAATTATAAAGCCAACTACTTTTATCAATTTATAATTTTTTTTTAAATATTGTTTTGTATTATGTGTTTTATAAATTTATAATATTACTATAATTAAAATTACAGAAATGTTTACTAATGAAAAACAAACTTAAATACCATTATATACAGTTAATTAAATATAGTAGTATTGTATATTTTATTAAATAGTGACAAATATTAATAATAACAATGAAAAACTTATACTACTAAAGGAATATTGTTAAAAACTATGTACTAATATTATTTACTGATTATTTTGACTATAGTACCAGATACACAAACTAAAAGTTCTCAAGATAGCATTTTTGAAATGCAACGTGAAACATATGTTACTAAACTTTTTAGTTTAAAAAAAGAACTTGAGACATTACAAATTCAGTACGATACATTTAAGTTGGATAATACAGATGGTCGTCATAATACTGAATTGAAAAAAAATAGAAAAGCACAGGTATTATTTAATTTTAATTTTAACACACTGACTGATATATAACAAAATTATATATAATTTATTTTTTTTAGGATGATGTAAATGGAAAAATTAAGGGTGTGAATAATATTCTTGAAGTATTGAATACAATGATTCCAAAAGACTTATTAAAAGAAACTAAAAAAGTCGAACCTAAAAAATTAGTAATTTCCATATATACAGTATGCTTATTTTGATAATTTACTAACTTGTTTTATTTTAGACAACAGAATCTGAGTATGTGAAAATCAATACAGAAACTTTACAACAAGATGTAGTTTCAAATATACGTAAGAATCGACATCGCAGTACTTCGTCATCTTCATCGGAATTAAAAAAAAAACGTAATAAATCCAATAAATCAAAAAAATCTTCTAAAGTACATTCTTCTTCAGAAGAAGAAACTAATTCTAAGAAATCATACAAATCTAAAGAGTTAATTGATACAACTAAAAAAACAAAACGTATTGAGAAACTACCTCAATTCAATCATGTTTATTGTGATTCATGCATTCATTGGTGTCAGCTATGTAATATTTTTCCAAAAACTGCAAAAGAATATTTAACACATTTGCACAGTGAGTCCCATAGAAAAAAATTGGAGGTTTGTAACATCTTTTTTTGTAATATTAGAAATAATTTTTTTAAGTAAAATTAGTTTTTAAATATAAAATAAAATAATAATATATGAAATATCTATTGCTTATAGGAATTTAATGTTATTGACTTACCTTGGCATGAAATACAAACTGAACCTACCCAACCTGAAAAAAACCCTGAACTACCAAATAAACGAGTACCTATCAAAGGTAAGTATTTTGTGATTGTTCTGGGTTGATAAATCTGCAGTATGAAGAACAAAACCATCAAACAAAATAATTTGTGCTTAATGTTTGAATTTAAAACTTCTAAGATCACTTAGATCATTGTTACATTTAAAATTTTAAAGTGATAACATTTTTATAATTATTTCATTCATTTAATGATACTGAAAATAATAATTTATTCATACAAGTGTTTAATGATGCCAAAAAGTATTTGCCATACTTATATCCAAAGAAATAGAACAAAAATGAAGTATTAAATTGTGTAACAATACTTAATGATAATCATATTAAAAAAAATAGAACTATTAACATGTTAAGTGTATTATTTTAAATACTTTACAGGTTTGGAATTTTTTATTGGAACACAAGCTTGGTATTGCAAACTGTGTGACACTTGGATTGGAGATCTCCATTGTGCTTCAGCACATTTTAAATCTAAACAACATAATGATTTATACGCGGTAGTTATATATTTATATTCTATATATTATTATCATAATCAGACCTATCGCCTGGGCCTCTTATACTAATCGTTCCCATAAAATTATATTTTTTATGCTTAACTAATAAATTCTCAGCATTATTTTAATTTTAATTGTTAAATAGATCACTCTATCTCCCAACAGGGTTATGTTTATTGGGAGAGAGGCAGACTAGTATAAATGCTCTGCATTAAGAAAATAGTTAAATATTGCCATTTCCTTTTTAAAAAATCATTTTATATTTTGTGATACACACAATGAATATTCGTGATAGTTGGTCGATGAAAATGTCTGAATCGAAATTCTTAAAATAGATGGAAGTATGGTAAATTTATATTTGTGGTGCTTGCTGGTTGGTGTGAACGTCGTACTCGACATTTTAGTATTTTAATGTGTGCTACTGTCAAAATATCATATCTCAACTGTGAAATTACTGTAATCAGGTTATTAATTATTTTAGTTGTTGGTTGATAAAAATGAGGAAAAAAGAATTTGTGAATCAAAACATTTTCAAGTCAGAAAATATGGTCCTCTTTCTTCACCAAAATTTGAAAAAACTCCTCTGTGCCTAACTTATTTGACTTGCTGAAATGGTACCACCTAATGAAATTGTCTAGTTTTGCCTATGCTTATAATATTTAAATAATTCAAATTCTATAATATTTGTAATTATAGGTAGAAAAGCTAAATTTATTATACCATTGCTATTTTAACAAAAACTTTAGTCTTCTAAAGAATATTAAGTATTGAACTTATTATCTTAACCTAATATCAATTAATTAAATCTTTGAACCATAAAAATTAATATATTATTTTATTTTGTTAGGAACTTATAGCGAAGCAACCAAATTGGGAAATTGATTGGCTTACAAAAAGAACTCGTGCTTTTGAAAAGTCCTTATCACAAGCAAGTACAATTAAACATGATGCAATTAAAGAAAACATTGCTGAACCCAAAGTTGAAAAGTCTTTTTTTGAGAAGGAGCCTAGAAAAGATAGGGAAAAAGAAAAACTGCGTGAAAGAGATAGAGATAAATATAAAAAAGAATTAAGTCGAAAAACTGATTTAAAAAGTCAGTTAAGTCCTGACAAAGAAATTAATGATGCAAATAATGTTTCTTTATCAGATTGGATGAAACCAGTTGATTTACCTGTAGAAAAAAGTATGATGACTTTAAAGGAATCTGTACAGAAATCTAAAGATAGATTGCATAAAAGTAAAACTGATGAAATTGATGAATCCCGTAGATCTGGCCCATCTAATGTGCATGTAGCAAAAAAGCAACGACTTGAAGAACCAAAACCACCAATTGTATGTGAAAAGAAAGATGAAAGTTTTAATTTATCTCACCGTACTAGCAGAATAAAATTACCTTTTATCGGAAAAATGCCATTTGCAAAACCAATTAGTAAAAAAACAAATTCATCTACTAAAGATATACCTAATTTTACTGTTGAAAGTACAACTAATGAACCTAAAGAACACTTGATGGAATCTGTGGCTATTCAAAAAATGTTAATAGAAAAAATGATCACTGAAGCAAATGAAAAAAAGGTAATGTAACAAAATAATTTGATATACAAAAAAAAAATTCAAAATCAATTATACTAAGAATATTTTTAAACATTCTCATTTGGATTCTATTCTATTATAGATAAATATGTATTTTATTTATTTATTCATTTAAAATAAGGCAATATCATTAATATTAAAATCTGGGATTCACAAATGGTAAATTACTGTCTCATTCATCTTTCGAGTTACTTTAAACCATGCAATATTTGGTTATTTATTAATTTATACAAATATTTGTAAAAGTTTTAAAAAAATTGTTTTACTTTTTTCACGATGACTATTAGATGACACGACACTATTAATTTTATTTCTGAAAAATAGTACTAGGAATTTCTAATATTGTATGGTTTAAATAATCATATCATGACTTAAATTTGTAGACCATATAAGCAAAATGTTGAATAATCAATGCTGTATAACTGAATATGATTATTATCTGATGTGTAATTGTGTTTTTACTTTTCTTCACTCAGCTTTTGCAAATCATTAAATTCATTTTCTTTAATTTAAAATTCATTACATAGTTTCATAGTTTAGTTAAAAAATAAAATTTTAAAGTATTAGAAAATAGGAATTTAAGTATTTTAAAATATGTGCTTATTCAACGTCAAAAGCACAAAGACTCAAATCTTTCGTCATTATTTCTATTTTCAATGGCTACATGGTTATATTTTAATATTTCTTCTTGAGTGATACAGATTTTTATACTGTGATATTGATAGATACACAGGTAAATCGAGAGTAGATTGCCCAAACTGTATTAGCAGCTACATAATGACTCGTACTTTATGTTCCTTGGACAATCTGCATTATCAGTAAAAACAAGTGGAACATTTTTTATTGATGATAATATAAAAAAAATTTGACCACATTTTTAATGATGTATAAAAATTATTTCAGATTGAAAAGCATATATTACCTGTTGATATGGATATAGATGATGATAATGAAAATAATGATGGTATTGTAAGTTCAGAAACTGATTCAATTGAAAAACAACTGAACCGTTCACAACCAGGAAATCAAATACATGAGATTTATATTCAACCACATACTACAAACACATTACCTCAAGATTTAAGTACTGCATTGAATATGATTTTCCCTTGTAGTGAAGCTTCTTCGGTGGTACCTTCTGTACACTCACCAGTTAATCCTCAAGTTCATAATCCATTAATTCATCAAAATTACAACATGCCATATGGTGTAACAAATAATTTAAGTATTTCACCTGAAAGAAAGAAAAAGAAAAATGCCCCATCTCAACGAAAACGTAGACACATGAAGAAAATTATGGGTAAAGAAGGAGAACTTACTAAAGATGAGTATGACGAAGATGATGATGATAAATTAGAGGACCCAATTATTCAGGGACCAAAAGAAGAAAATAATAAGAAATCAAACGGCAATGAATCTGATGGAGATGAACTTGCTATGCTTGGTATTGATGCAGAAGATATGGCTGCACAATATTATTGAAAAGTATCGATTTTATTATGTGACAGTTCCTTTGTGTATATACATGTATTATATATCAATTTTAGATTTAAAATTACCTTTCTAAATAATTTTACTGATATTTTGCTTGAACAAATTTTAGATAGAATGTGAAAGTATATTCACAGTATAAAAATAATAATGTACAAAAAATGAATGATTACTAGGTACTATTCAAGGTGGTAAAATTAAATAGTACTATCATCCCAATTGTCAATACGTCATTAGGTGTATTAATTGTATCATTAAATATTGTCTAATATGTATTATTTATTAAAAATAAAAAATTGAATTTTCATTTTAGATTCTATGCCGCATGGAGAAGCTATGTATGATTCTACCATAATGAGGTTTATTAGTTGAAACTAACAATTTTTTGTAGTTGTAAACATGTTCAAGTTAAGTATCAATTTTCCCAATTGTTGAGGCCCAATTAAGAATCAGAGCCACCCTGAAACAATATATTTTTAGGGGCTGATTTCAAGGAGCTATTAAAAAAACATATATCCATGAATAATACTATATAAGTATGTGGAAGATGCCGCCTTAGAGCAAAAGCTCCTTTTGCACCTATGCTAATCCCGCCCTAGTGGTTGGAGTATTTAAATAAATATCAGAAAACAGCAAAATACTATAAAATCTAACACTGCAAGTTGTGTTACTTTAGTAATAAAAATATTCCCATGAGATAAAATGTACAAGATACTATCATTGTAACATTTTTAACTTCTCAGAAAAAAGTTCTAAAATATATATTTTTAAAAACTTATACATTTTATGTTAGCACTTACATAAAATGTATTTTGAAAATTATATTTTTTTGCAGTCTCTATTTGCATAACTATTATATCAATTAAGAAATTACATTATTTTTAGTATGAAGTAAATTCCATAGTGCCACAGAGATGTAGTCTCTCCACCCAATTGATCTTAACCATGGTTATTTTATCCCATCATAATATTACATATTATATATTAAAAAAAGGAAAGTTTGACATTTAAAATAGACGTTTTTTAGTGGGACTTAGTTCCTACCCCACTCACCATTCAAAATTCCTGTTAACGCAACTGCATAGTGGCCCTAGTTCCCCAATGAAGCATATTTTATAGAAGTAAAATGAACACCTAAAAAAATGTCCATTGTAACTAGATAAAACAAATTGCTACACATTTTTCAAATGTACTATTTCATCTGCTTATAATTTGTCAAAATTATATACCTTATACACCACATAACACATAAATAGGAATTAATGATACTGTATGGCTCCAGAGCTACAAGTAACTCATATTAATACACCTAATTATAAAACAAATGTTGAGATTTACTTTCACAACTTATAAACAATAATCTTACAAGTGTTGAATATTTAAA
This sequence comes from Aulacorthum solani, assembly GCA_008528875.1. NCBI lineage: Eukaryota > Metazoa > Arthropoda > Insecta > Hemiptera > Aphididae > Aulacorthum > Aulacorthum solani. The sequence goes on along the minus strand of PVMI01067813.1, from coordinate 922 downwards.
AATATATTCCAGCAGGTACCCAGACACACATTTTTATAGAAACAAATGTTTCAAGTACCGTATATCATAATACAAAAAACATATCAATGTCTATTATATATGATCTATCATTCATTAGATAAAAAAATATCCATTTTTTATACTTCATAGATATTAGTAAAATTAATGGGTATAGTTATTTTTTAGTTCTAAAATATTTTTAAATTAATATTTTTAATATACACCCAAAGACTGTCTTTAATTGGTATTAAAATGGCATGTCAGATATATATCAAATATCTATTATTTCTATAAGATATAATGATATATGACTAATTATTGGTATAATTAAATACTACTGTCTCATACTACGATTTTTATGTTTATATTAATCGATTAATAAGTCTACTCATTTACTATTATAAAGTGTACACATTTGAAGTTAGATAATCTTTAAATAATAATAATAATAACCATTGCAACAATAACACCTTTACATATTAAAACAAAATAATAAATATAGGTAAGTATATATGACAATGTTGCAGCACTCCCAAAAAGCAAGCTTGTGCTGGGAGAGCCAGTTCTTAAAAGAATTTATATAATATATAAGTACTCTAGTATTAAATGATAATTACAAATATAGATTACATAAAATAACAGTAAAAGGAGACTTAATTAGACTTAAAACAAATACATAAAGATCATGGAATAGAGTAAAACAATATAATAAAGAAGTAAGATTCTTAAAATTATTTATATTAATATTAAATAAAACACATAACTGTAAACCAATATAAAATCTACTTTTTTGACCAAAAACTTTAGTACAATTTGGTAAACATATATTAATATTTTGTTTAAATCTAGTTTTATATTCGTGATCAAATATTGGTATTAAATGTTTGTGTTTATAAAGATCAATCAGAACAGAGAAATTATA
>PVMI01067802.1:0-12855 GCA_008528875.1 Aulacorthum solani | reverse complement strand
CATACATTTTAGTTAGTTACAGTATTCTACACTAATTATTCAGTATTAACCTATTGACTATTATTTCATTAATGAGTACCTAGGAAAAATAATGGACGACAGTGCTGAAGCAATCTTTATAGATGACCATTGCTACACGGATCTGATAAAAGTATTGTGATCATTATTTATCTAATTATGAACGAATAACTGGTCTGTCAAATGTTTTAATTGCACTTATTTAACTGATCATAGAAATTAAACGACATAAAACAAATCGTTGGTGATTCGAACTATGAAGGAAGTAAAGAATTCTCCATACATACATTATTGCAGGTACTGTAGTATCTTAATCATTTCTAAGGAAAAAATTAAACATAAAACATTTGAATGAATTTCAGGGTTGCATTGAAATACTGAACGCTGGGAAAAACTCTTTAGAGTGTATCCAGGATGGGTCTTGTGAATCAAGCAGTATAGTTAGTGGATTCTTATCATATGAAAAAGGCATAATTGCTTCATTTAAACATTGTTCGGAAAGTAATCTGATTTATGGAAATTCAATTATGAATGTAAAGGAATTGCTCACAGAATTGTTCAAAAAGGCGTCTGAAATACAAATATTATTTTTCAGTATCTTAGAAAAAGTGAAATTTGATTTCTCGTTGAATGGAGACTTAAGCTTATTACTAAAAGGTAAAATTATAGTATATTGATACTTATTGGTTATTATAACTACCTATACAATTTTTCGGTTGACTCAGTTTTGTTATTGCGATTACAGACTACTACAAGTTAACATATTGTGTGTTGTATCATTTTTAGTGAATGTCAGCTCAATATTTATTTATATCCCATACCCACACACAACATAGGCAAGACGCATTATAATTAATTAGCGGATATATGTTTTTCCTATAAGTGCTTGAGGATCACTGATTAATTTTATTTATAAATAGATTATTGTACACCTCACAATATATGATTGATACAAGGCCATACAGGTACTTACACAGTATATTATTATGTTAATACAAAACATATATAATTACAATTTCTTGTTTTTAATTAATTAAAAAAATATTTTTAAATACATAATTTTGGGTCTATTTTAAGGATTCAAAATCTGGGTAGGCCCAGTACCAATTTACTTACTTTTACAGGGTTTTCATTATATTTCCAAAATATTTATTTTTTAAGTATTATTTGGATTTATGATTCATATCTTTTCTATAGAATATTATGATCAATCCTCTCTATAAAAATTACAGTAATTTTTCTTTTCACAGCAAATCCCTGATTTTTGAGGTGTAAATGTGTGTTACAGGGAAATGCTTTCTTGTCTATTGCATTTTGTTTTTATATGCTTTATACTGTAAGGTTTTTTGGGCAGACCTACTATTGTATTATTTTATCTTATGGATGACAGCATTTTCTAAAAATAATATAAGGCAGTGTCTTGCTGAGATGTTCGTAATAACATGTTGAATTTCATTTACCTACTGAAAAATTGCATCTTTGAGATAGTTGTGATGACCAATAAGTATTGATATTTTTATAATACATTGTTTAGTAGTAATTAGTACAAATATATATATTATAAAATAATAATAAATAATATCAATATAATATTGTATATATGTAGTATTGCAGAACATTTGGTATGGTGCTGAATCAGTATATAATACGAGTAATAAAATTATGGCTACTCATTGGAAAGCATATATTACCATGTTAAAGAAGTATGCTATAGAGTTAAAAGATAATATCATTAATGATGAACAAATTGATTTTCTATGCTCCGAAATTAAGAAAACAATATCATCTTTCCACTACAATGATGAAGCCTCATTGAAATTATCAACGTATATGATGAGTGTTTTAGTTAAGCTTTGCTCATATGGCTGTGTATTAAAATCTCATAACATATTATTAGAGTTTATTTTATTTTTAAATAGGTATAAATATATAATGATATCATGTTGTGTTGTTTCTGCCGTATAAATATGTAACATACCAAATTTTAAGCTTAGCAGATCACACTTAACTCCATTAGTTTAAAAATTAAAGTCAATTAACCTCTTACTTTTCATAAACGGTCAATTCACTCTGAGTGTAAAATTCGCTATGTTACAAACTTGTATGACGGGCATGATGTCCTCTTAATGCATAATAAATTTTCATTTGTCATTCTAGCTACTGTTTATCTGATACACAAGATGCTGTTGCCGTCAAAGATAGATTATCACAATTTGTTGATCAGCTACTGTTGTTATTAGATAATACATTTATGAAGGTAATTAAAAATAATTTTCATGTATTTATAGTTTACAAAAAAATAGTTCATAAGGCAATGACCTTAAATAAAAAAATTAACTCTAATCTTATAAATAATTATGAGTTCTAATTTTGTTGTATTTTAGACATTTCAGTCAAGCTGTCAAGAAATAATTAATAGCAACTCTTCAAGTCGAAAGGTGTCTGCCATGTACATTGCAATGTTGCTAATAAAACGTTTAACAAAAAATTCCTGTGATCAACAAGCTTATCAGATTATTTGCATTGTTTTTAATTTGATTAAATCTACAGATTCTACTATGTGTTGTTATAATGTAGATATCTACGAAGATCTACTAATTAATTTAGCATCATTAATACTAGTGTCTGATTATAGTTTGTTTGAAAATGTTGAAAAAATTTTAATTAAAAATATTCTTAATATTGAGTATTGGCCAGCCATGTTAAGTGCTGATTTATGGATAGTCATTATGAGGTTTGATTTTCTTTTTTTCCTTTTTAAAAATACATACAAATAAATTAAAATTTTGTTTTAGATATTTGTCACCAGATTTATGCAACTTACAATTTTCAAAATTAGCCAGACTTTTTGAAGCATTAATTGTTTTTCCGAGTTTTACTCAATGTCCACAGCATATTTATCTTGAAATGTTGTTGAAAAGACATTTCTCTCTAATAACAAATAAAAATCAATTAATGAGTTGTTGTCCTCAGCTAAAATTACAAAGTCTGAAATCAACTATTGGAATTCTTCATGTTCCTACACTTTCAAAATACAACAAATTATCAGAAATGGTACTAAAAACTTTTTCTGTTTTGCTGCTTCAAAATTGAAGTTTTTTTTAAACTAATTTTTATTCAAATTTACTGTTATTGTCTATGTTTATTTTGTAAAGTGTTGTTTATGGAAATAAATATTTTGATAATAGCGTGCTATTTTTTTTATATAGATAAAGATCATAAGTGTATTACCAGATCAAACAAATTATGAACACTTAAATGAGGATATAATACATTTATGGAGTTGTATTAAAGACGAATACCCACCAGAATTTCTATGTGCATTAATTGAAGTCAGTATTGGTTCTGAAAAATTACTAAAAACAATTATTCCAAAGGTACAACTATATTAAATTAAATTATGATAACATGAAAAAAATATTACTATTATGTCTATAATAATATTGTATTTATTTATTATTATTGATTGTTAGTCTACTAAAATATTGAGTAGCTGTGCTTATGATGATACTACAGAAATGAAGAGATGTAGACTACGGTTGATTCAATCAATATTATTGCACATGCCAAGGTTTCAAGAAAAATTGGTAATGGATATTTTTCTTCAATATTTGTTTGATCATCATCCATTAGTAAAACAATGGACCATTGAAACAATAGTGTATTTTTCCAGTGTTACTGAAAGTAAAAATAGCTTAATTTCTGTGCTCTTTAAACAACCTAAAGTTAGAATTATCATAAAAGATTATTTGGAAATGAAAATCAATCATACTTATAATCAAAATGATTTGATACAATATTTTGAACGATTGTCCGTTGGTGGAAAATTTCAACACATGTGTTCATTTAATGGTAAATTGAGTAGAGTATTAGATACATTAAAAACAAATATTGACTGCTTAAATGATATTGTAAGTAAAACTCAAATAACAGCAGATGAGTTGGAAAGATTAAAAGAATATTCATATCTTTTGAATAATATTTGCAAGGCAATGGAAATAGAATAATGAAGATTTTTAACGTTTTGAGCCGAACAGTAAATTAGATCAATACAAAGAATATTTTCATTTTATTCATAAGTTTTACTTTATTAATTTAGAAAAAATTTTAAATATAATAATCATGTTTTTCTAAATGTTTGAGTTTGTAAAAACAAAAAATATATCTATTAAAATAAAATACAAGATATTTGTGAAAATTAATATTTTATAAAAAAAAATCATAATTCATAATTTGCCCCATAATTCCTGTCCAATACCAAATTTAACTGAAGTAAAGTTTAATTAAATATGAGTACATCAAAAACGATTTAAAATTTTTTAGGATGAACCCTGTACCGATATTGATTATAAGCTAAACAATTAAGATCAATAGTACATAATGTAATTGATAAATAAATGGTAAGAGTGTATTTTGGTATATAAATAAAATAATAATTTTTATGAAGATAAAATATTAAAAATTTAGTAAATTAGTAATTTTGCAAAATTATAGTTCCTACTCATGTTAAATTTTCTTGATTTCAAATATCTGACATTTCATGTAAAATAATACTTATTGTGAAATAATATGAGTAAAATGTATATGTAGTTTTTTATTAAAATACCTTATATATATTATATAATAATTTTAAAAATTATCTTGGCTTGATATCTGCGACTGAAAGAAAAAAAAATGTTGTAGATACCTTTGTTAATATTTTTTCTTTATTTATCTATGACTAAACCAAGGCATTAATGTATGAAATCTGCATTATCTTTGTAATTTGTGTTATTTTTAAAGATACATGGAAAAAAGTATCAGGATACCTACAAGATACAAGATAGTAGATCCATCAATACTTTAAAGGTCAACACATTCCTACACTAATATCTGCGTTTAATAATATTATGGATTTTTTTCAATTTACAAATGTCAACAGATAAAAGATACAAATGTAGGTATCTACTTAGCTGCCTCTTCCTGTTGTAGATATAATAATACCAAAAATTTAAAATCACTACCTGATGTGTTATTGCTTATCACCGAGTTATAAATATAAATTATATAATAATTTCATAGTATTTTTTAAGTGCATATACACTACAATAGTACTACTTTTACTCACATCCAAGAGAGAACGACAGTTAAAACCGCAAATTACGACCACTTTACTGTATAGTTGTTGATGCAGTAATGCATTTTATCGTTAATTGTTTTGATGTAGTTCTATTTAAAAACACTGCTTCTGAATTTCAAAACCAACAAATACTGACATTGTGTAATAATTAATAGGTAGTGATCTTGAAATACATATTTAAAAAAAAAATGTAATCTCAGGCACTAAGGCTATAAAAATTATTGGTCTTATTTAGTTATCCAACTTGCAATTTTTTGAGACAACACCTCAAGTTACTAAATAACCAATATTATGTACAGTTTAAAAATTCCCAAATACTCAAATAAACCTCCAACTTAGGAACTTAGAGAATTCTTTGCGCTTGTTGGGTTTCAGAAATCAGAATCGACGAAATCTTGGTTCAATCTTCAATACTTATGTTGAGTGCACACAATATTACAACCATAAAGACTGAAATAAAGTGGAATTCTCTACTATTATAATATTGGCATGTTACGATTTAAGAGAATTCTTGTCTTCATGATTACAACAATTAGACGTACACCAGCCTCTGTGATAGTGTGATAACAGTTCTCGACGAGTATTCTTATCACGTCTTGTAGTTTGATAAATGTTATCATAAATAATCACATAAACAATAATATCACTGAATCACTTAAAAACAACAAAAAAAAATTCCGATTTGATAATTCATTTAATACATAATGACAAAACAGTTTTTTTAATGTATAAAACTAGATTATTTTTCTATTATATTGACTTAAATTAAAACTCAATCTCGTTAATTAGTGTAAGTGTATTATTATTATTATAACTTTGTGAACTGCCAGTTGTCTGCTGTTGAAACGTCAGAGTCAAGCGCATAACATTTTTTACTGTAAAATGCAAGAAGAAGAAAATTTATGGTGAGTGATTGATTTCATTTTGTTGCATAAGTATGCACCATGGTTATACTGAGCGTAAGATGTCAACTGTACAACACTAATGCTTGGTTATAAAAACGTCTGTTTGAGTTTGAAAATCATTAAATATTTTAATATTTTAAACATGAATAATAGAATTTGTAAAATAATAATCCTTAATTTTTTCGATTAAATCTTAATTAAGAGTTGACCTATATTATCTGTTATACATCCTCACATTGACAAACTATTCTACGTTTTGTTTTAGGAATTCCATGTTGATTTCATTAAAAGAAAAGGGTGGGACTAGGTTACCAACAGACAAGTCTATGATTATAATAGGTAAATTTTAATACAATTATACACTTTTCCATTATAGCGCCTATAGGTATTTCATATTTATATTTTCAGGTGATAACCATTGTGGTAAAACTACTCTTGTAGCAAAGTTGCAGGGTATTGACGATCTGACAAAGGGAATTGGACTGGAGTATGCATATATTGATATTCGCGATGATTATAAAGAAGGTTAATTAGTTATCAAATATTCATATAATATGTTATTATGTTATATAATAACTAATTATTAAGAAATGGACTGACTTAATTATATATTGGATATTTATGATTATGAAGCCAACACAAAATCATATTTTTTTCTAGATCATACAAAATTGAATGTATGGGTACAAGATGGCAACCCTAAATACTCGTTTCTATTAAAATTTGCTTTGTCGGAGAAAAACTTTAAGAACACGTTAATAATGTTTGTTGTTTCTATGAAAACACCTTGGAATATAATGGATCAACTAGAAAGTTGGGCAACATTACTGCAAGACTACATTGACAACCTGCCAATTCCTAGTGAAGATCTTAGAGAATATAGACAAAATTGTAAGTTTATTGAATTAAATTTAAAAAAAAACAGTTATTTAAGGCAACTTAATTATTGCCATTGAAATTCATGAATTTTATTTATTTATTTACATCTTAGTATTATAGAGGAAAACAATTACAGTTAAATTATAGGTGTATTATAAATGCCGTCAGACATATTATTGTTCATTTAATTTTCAATGTTTTATCTGATTATACTAAATTTAATACCTACATTAATTGTACTCATTCTTTATCAATAAAAACGTATCTTTTTTTTTTTATAAGTTAAATAAGTGAAGCTAAACCAATGTGTATCATACCTGATAGTAATTACAAGGTTTTAAGATAAACTACTAAATTTAATCATAATATGTAGAAACGTTAAATGAATTATATAATTTATTTAATTTCAATAAATGCCCTCTGCTACAATTTTCAATACATGAATAATATTATTCAACACATTTTAAGCTTACACTAAATATAATATAACTATAATTATTAAATTTTGTATTTTTTGGATTTAACATTTTATGATACAAATTTGTTTTTGAGCAACCTGATTGAAGAAGATGGGTTGGGAGTTGGAACTAACATTATATCTACTAAAGCTATGTTTACTATTTCTAATATTATTTTATTTACCTATATGAAAGATTATTTTTTTCATAACATTTTAGATTAATTTATATTATGTAAGTTTTAGCTGTTTTTTTATCTGACTCAAATTTTTGTTTTTTATCTATAGGCATTAAAAAATGGAACGAATACATTGAAGAAAATGTTGGTGATAAAAATGGGTATTGGGAACCATCTCTTGGAGATGGGGTGCTTACAAGAAATTTAGGTTTAAATATAATTGTTGTTGTAACAATGGTATGTATTATTGATAATATTTTTATTAGATGTCTTATCCGCATGTGTTGTCTCTGTCTGACATGGTAAATTTTACGAGCAAAGTGATCCATTTGACTCTGTTATTATTAATTTTGTAAATTTAGTTATTATAGGCTTTCAACGCCTATCAACGCCTTTCAACTTTCAACGCCACTGACGCATATACGCTTCAACAGAGTTTATTCCATCGAGCCAGTGATGTGTTTACGCATCAGTAACATATATGTTTGTATCCCCCATTATTTAATCCATTTTATTTTAATAAACTCTGAAATATACACGGGCTGTAGACAATAAACTCTTGATTTACACCTATAATTGGTCTGAGCTTTTATTATTTTTAGATACGGATACATTTTTCTACTGATATTTAATCATTTACAAATTATAACAACTATTATAACATTTGTAACATTCTATATCACTACAGGGTGTAAATTAGGTATATTATACATTTTTTTACTGATATTTAGTAAACGCATTACGGTATAAACAACACGGCGTCATGGTATAATTGCCGAAATCACGGATGGCGGTGTAAGTGTTAAAGGGTACACGTTATTGTGATCTTTAAAATATTCATAACTCGTTTCAAAAATTCTAAGTGGAGCCCTGGATAATATGTGTACTTTTAAATTTAATTATGGGTGAAATAATTCTAATTTAATAAAATAATAGAGATAAATGGAATCTTCTGATTAAAATTTTTATATGTGTTGGTAAGACAGAGTAAATGCATGGCAGGTATGCCGTCCTCTTAACTATAATTTTATAATCAATGTTGATTAGGTATTGTTTCATACATTATTATAGACTGATTACATAAGTTTTTTGGAAAAAGAAAATGACTACAAAGATGAACACTTTGATTTCATACAACAAGCAGTACGCAAATTTTGTTTACAGTATGGTGCGTCACTATTTTATACATCAGCCAAAGAAGACAAAAACTGTGATTTATTATATAAATTCCTTACACATAAGATTTATAACTTCCCATTTAAAACACCAGCATTGATTGTCGAAAAAGATGCAGTTTTCATGTAGGTTCTTTTTGAAATTATCAATATTTGAATTTTAAGTAATTATTAAATTGATATTTTAATAATCAATAACATTTTATCATAATACATAAATTAAGTGTTGATTTTTATAAACTTACTGAACATATGGTACTTGGTTTTATATTTTAGACCAGCTGGATGGGATAGTATGAAAAAAATTAGTATTCTTTATGATAACATGCAGACCATAAAACCTGATGAATTTTATAACTCTGTTATAACAAAAGTGAATACGAGGAAGGTTTGTATTTATGGTAATTTTACAAATATTGTATTTAATAATTTATTACCCATTTGTTTTTCTTAGGCTTTTGCTAAAGACCACGAAATCCAAGCCGAAGATGAACAAGTATTTTTGAACAAACAATTAGGATTACTAAACCAGAGTGCAAGCCAACAGTCAGCCATCGGTATACCTAGGCAAGATTCTGTAATGAGATCACTGACAGGGGTTTCTAAGTCAGGTGATCGACGTCTATCATTAACCAGTCAAGGGCAAGGTTCTCCAACAAAAAAGGTCACATAGCTCCCTAAAACTCTTGACATTTTTAATGGTTTGATTTTACATCTACACACGATATTTTATAGATTGATCCAGTTAAATCCAATAACACGTCGACCCCAGGTGAAGGAGTGTTGGCTAACTTTTTCAATTCCTTGTTGCACAAAAAATCCAATCAAAGCCCAGTTTTGACCAAAACTACAGGTAATTACACGTATTTGTTGCTAAACGTATTGTCATAATATCATCACCCATAGCAATCCAAGTTATTTTAATTATATGTTAAAGGCGAGTTGTCTGGTTCAAAATCTTTATCCTTGGAGAAAACTGAATACCATACAGACACAGCAGCTGAACTCGATAGATTGGCTAAACGAACATTAAACTTATCACATGAATCATCTACTGAAACAAACTCGTCTGAAAATGGAATCGAGGAACAAATCTCTACTACTTTTGGTGAAAAATCATCGTCAGAATGTTAATTCAGGGTCGATAAATTATTTTTCCTATTTTTGTGATAATCTAATAATCATTAACGTTTCGTGCAATTTTATTTATTTATTTTTTAGCTTAGAGTGAACATACAAAATATGTATTTATTTATTTTTATATTAAACCTTAAACTATTATTTAATCATTTTAACTTTAATCATACTATTGCAAGGTATGCATTTGCAACAATGGGCATTAACAAGTTAAAAAGTTAAAGTGTAGTTACATAACGAGTTACTTTTTTAAAAGTAACTTTCAACTTAAAGAGTTAAAAACTTTTACTAGCTTAAAAAATAAGAAAAGTAAATTTAAACTTTAAACTTACCTTATATTTTTCTGTATTAACTTAAGTTAACAAGTTAAAAAAAAAAAATTGTTACTTGCCCACTCATTTGCATTTGTATATCAAAAGAGTCAATAATTCTTTAATAACTTAAGCTAAACTTAGATAAAGGGGCTGTTACGATACACAGCTTCCCTAGGATATGAAATGGTAAGGTGCAATATAACATCAGAATTTTTATTTTTTTTCTTCTATTTATTTCTAAATTTCAAAATTCTTAAAATTCTTATACCATTATGTTATGTTTGGTTTGTTTATAATTGAAGTATATGGTTTATTCATATAATGAAAATAAAAACCATTACAATTTTTGAAAAAAAAACAGTATATGCTGTTAATTGTGTTGACGGTTATGCGGGTAATAATTTTTAGGCAAACAATCCAATTATAAATAATTGCACGAAAACAAATTGCCCTATCACAACATTTTCTGAGTTGAATTTTGTGTATATTGTACAATCTATCATCAATATAATATGTGCAAGTACTGTAAGTTAATTACAATGTTTGAAGTATAAAATACATGCCCCTTGACTATAGCTTTCAATTTTAACTAGCATCTTTATTATTTATGTTTGTATTCTTTTATAGTTTTATACAATTTTTATTTTTTTATTTTTAGTATTACATTATATTTTTGTTATTGTGGTTAACATGCACTTTAAATTTTTATATGAAATTATTGTAATACTTTTTGTACACATTTAATAGACTATTTATAATGATCGAGCTAAAACTAAATATTTTATATATAATCCAATGCTACTTAAAAACACATGTGTATTATTATATTATTTATGGAATAAATCATTTGTAATAAGAAAATAAACAACTAACCATATTGATATTTTATATTATAATGGTTCATATCATATTATTTTTGAATATAGCAATTTATCAAACAATTATTCTCTTTGATTAGTTATATAAGTATTTAATTCAATTTTGTAAGCTCGAATAACATGTTGTACTAGTGTGTATTATCTCTGTCTTAAAAACAATTATAGACCTTATACTTATAGACAGAGTATGGAGGTAGTTCCCACGGTCAACGTGAGTAGGGCTGATTGTGTTGTTCCGCACTTCTCTTTATGTGCGTAGACCATGCCTGTTTGCACATTGTTAAAAAAAAAAAGCTTTATTATTTTATTATATTATGAATCATTAATATTTCTTACAATTTTCAAACAAATTAAATAAATAATGAATAAACTTGTATTGAGTATTACTAGTAACTTTTCTAGTTTTGATTTCAACGCTTTTGTAATATTGACTTATTATGATAATACATCACTGTTACACTGTACGCCGTAACTAGTGTGGTCAAGTGATGCAACCAACCCTACTGGTTTGGTATACTTTGTCTATGAGTTTAAGGTCTATGCACACATTAATTATCATACTTGATGTAAGTACAGGATTTTGACTACAGTTTATAGTTAATATTAAAGTAAATTTATCATTTAATAGAATTTTTACAGGAGGAAATTACTGTGCTTGAGCCAAGATAATAATAAGTTATAAATACATATTATATAAATACATTTCAAAATTTAAATTCATTTTAATCATTAAAAAAAAAAAACATAAGTAAAAAAAAGCTTAGCTTGAGTACAGTTTGTATTCTCCTCTACACATTTGATAAAATGTAAATTCGATCTAATATTAACTATTAATAATTTTCAGTGTGTATTGATTTATTGTGGAAGCGTAAATTATATTTTATACAATGATAACCTACAGTTACAATTACACTCCCTGAATATCTTCAGTATGGAACTAAATAGTAGATAAAAAAAATATACATACTCAAATAATCTAACATCTGTTCATCTAGTACCTGTTAATCAAAATTTGGTTTACAAAATTATTTATTCTAAGTATTACCAACAGACTATAGGTGACACTATAAGTATTTATCAGTGATGTTAGTGAATTTATATCGATCATTTTTTTTTTTGATTATTATAAATCAATTGTCGTTGGCCGTGATTGGTATGTTGGATAAAGTTTATTAATAGATAATAATAAAAGTAGGTAGGTATAAAAATTAAAAGGTCGATAAATAAATGAAAACATTTTTTTTTTTAAATTTAAAAACTAAATAAAATGTAAAAAAAGCCTATGGTTGTATAACAACTTGTTATACAATTTTTATTTCCTCTATTGAGTGCAATTATTCAAAGATTTATTTTTTCACTATTTAGTATGTACTTAATTAAACGCCTGTAACAAAATACTAACATTATTCAGTTGTTAAATAAAAAAATGTAACATGAAAACTTGTTATTTTAATTCCAAACAAACAGGAAACATGGGCACATAGTTGATGTAATAGATTATTTATATTTATAGCTGTCCTTTATCTGATGTGTTGCCTAAAAATTCAAATGGAAATTCATTTAGACATTATTAACACCTACACAGTACACACATATTAGAACTGTTAGTGGCTAGTGCTACAAAGACCAATAGTGATGCTATTTTGGAGATTAAAAAATGACCTACATTTGACTATGCTCTACAATTAGACAAATAATTTAGTCATATTTTATAATCGCCAATCAATTTCCCAAAGCTAAGATTTTTAAGCAAAACCAATTTAAAAAAATCAATTTTGTTTTTTAGTGTAACTC
>PVMI01067787.1:0-18161 GCA_008528875.1 Aulacorthum solani | reverse complement strand
ATAATATATGTCTATAATATAGAGTGTATATAGAGTTACTTGTGTTATACATTTAAAGTGCATTGCTTTCGATTATATATATATATATATTATAACATCTGTTAAAATAAAATATAACTATTAATCTAATGAAATTAACAATACTTTTAAAATTGAGATGGTTAGTAAATATAATATACTATGTTAATCCGAATTTATGAAATCGGCAGAGTTTGATTATTGATTTCATGAATTAGACAGAATTTTTGTCTGCCGGTTGTATGAATTCGGAAACACATTATAAGGCATGCGATAGTAATTATGAATAGTGGCAAATAAATAAATAATAATTGCTAGCGTGCTCATTGGCATCACCACATAGTTGAATCTATTAATTGGCTATATGATATTGGACGCCATAATACATACAAACATTAATATTTTTATCTCGGGTACTAAGGCTTTTCCATTATTTTAATAAAATAATGCACTTATGAAAAATATTACTTACATGTTCAGCGTCCTGTCATTTAATTTGCCTGGTGAAGTAGCCAACTGTGTTTGAAGTGAGCTTACGGCTCGATAAGTGTGATTACTTCGGAGTTGATATTGGTATTTTAATTATTTTTAATTAACTATATGGACTTTAAATGGAAAGCAGAACGAGATTTTGAAACTGTTAAAATGTTAACTGATAACGCTTCTATAAATAAAGACAGGTGTTATTATCATGTTTGTGAAAATTACATTTTAATCGATTTAATCTGACATTTGACACAAAGCTATTACAATAACTCCATATTATGAAGCAGTCTTTGGACGAAAAGCAAAAAACAGAAAATCAAGAACCCGGGAAGAAGATAATAATAATAATAATAATAATTATAATCATTATGTTGGACATGCTTTTGGTCTATTTACTACAGTATCTTCTCTTTACTCCTGCCACTCTTGAAAATCGTAACGATGAGGACATGAATACTGAACTACTGAAGTGAGTGGAATTAAGAGTATAAAGGATTATATATAAGCACTGAAGCTTACAATTTACAATCGTAATTAAAGTTAAAATTGTCAAGGATATTACAACCCCGAATCCGGTTAATTAAATCTATACGATTATGTGTGGAATGACTCATAAAATTAATCTCAGATCTGGTGTTAATTGTTGAAACCAACAAATTGATTTATTCTAATATTTTGGGACAATCATAAATTATAATTTTACCATTCACAATTTTAAAAATTAATCATTAAACTATTACGTTTAAATACTATTTATCTATTATAATATAATATGTACCTAATATCGTGCGTATCATGGTTGTTCGAACACCGCACAGCCACGATGTACAAAATGTCGATTAAGAATAATTAGTTTTTCGACGTTCGCCTTATTTACCAGACGCCTTTCCCCCCATCATTCTCTTGCAGGCTCCCTTCTCCCAAACATCACACCATGACGATAAAATATACTAAGCGAATTATCACAAAAGTGCGAAGTTTGTGTATGAGGGCGCATAATATATAGAGGCTAATGAAGGCAACGACAGGCGTAGTGGGTAAAAAACCTTTTAAATAGATTAACAATTATACGTATTGCGTATATTTATGTATACAGTAAATACACTATAGCGTTAACAATATGTTTGTTCCTGTCTGTAACGAGTTTTGTATGTACGCGTTTGTGCCGAAATTTACGTCTCTGATGGTTTTGGGGTGCAGTAGGGTCAAACGACGGCCCTTTTCAATTTTGACACTTTATCACGGTTTTTGTTTCGATAATGCATAAAACATATAATATGAATGAGTACGCCTATAATGTATTCAAGTGGTATACACGTATATCATTGTATATAACTAAAATGAACAAATTAGATGATAATCATTTTTCGATGGATACAAACTAAAACAGTGCTTATAGAAATAAATAAATTGGTGCGAATAAGAATGGTATTGATGTTTATATATAAATTTGAGTAGGTATGTAAAAACTGATGATAAAATATTATGATCGAATTTGCCATGATTTTCGACCGTTTTCCTTTATCGCTTTCATATGGCTCATATGGGTACGGTCGCAGCTGCTCACCCTGTTACTACTGTAGAAACGCATATGCATAAGGAAAACTTACCCTAAAGGCTACAATTTCTATGATTTCAGATAAAATGTTTTGAAATCGTTTTGAGTCCGCAAATCAGTATACATTTTTGGAAAACATTTTTACTACATTTTTTTAATAACAATTCAAAATTTAAATTTTTATAGTTTTGAATAGAATAGTTTTCTAAAAATGTTGATGTATAAATATTGGATATCAAAGAAAAGACTGTTTATATTAATAGAATTTACGATTTTGATGTTTGATAATATAGCACACTGCACTATTATTTATCTATCCATTTCGAAACATAGATTTCAATGGAAAATCCGTATCTAAATATTAATACTATTAGGATGAAAGCTATAATTGTTTAATATTTGAAATTTTAACGTTGATATTTCCATAAAAAAAATTTTGTTAAAATCAAAAAATTGCTGAAGAAATCAAAATATCGTAGGTAATGATAAATAAATTTCAAGACATCAGATTTTATCACTGATAATTCATCGATACGACGAATTTATAGTATGCTGATCATTAAAACAAATTCACATGTTAATATTTTTTTTAACTCGAATTATAAGTTATGAGTACTCGGGTTATGCTACACTGAGCCCGTTTTAACGATGGTGTATGGAATCGAATTCTATTTAATATTTTATAATAAATTGACGTGAAACAAGGTGTAAATTATATATTACGTTAAAAAGAAACGGTGACTACTGCGTATAATATAAATATGTTTCCGAATAACACACGTAGGTATAATATTATTGCTTTATCATACGACCTGTGGGTTTTATTATATGCACATTTGATAATGAGAATTTCTGCAAAAAAACTGGTCTATAAAACTTTATTTCAAGTCAATCGAATATATTTGATTTTTTTTTAAACGGAATGATTCACAAAACATGTTCACCCCTTATTTTTATAAACTACGGAAAATTTCAAATGTCTATAAATAACTCAAAAATTGAAAATTTTACCCAGTAAAGGAAATGATGAAATACACATATGGTGTAAATTTCAAGCTTTTATAGTTATTTGTTTTTGAATAACAATAAAATAAGAATATCGGTACAAGAAGAATTGAGTGAATATAAAATGTTGTAATTCAAATGCTCATAAAAAATTAATTTTACTTTCCGGTAGACATTTTTTTTTTGATTAAAGTAGATAAACTTATGAAGATTCTTGTATTAAATTTTCAAGTCTTAGATTTAAAAAGATAATATGAATTTTTAACTCAAAATAAATTGCAATTTTTCGTGATATTGTCAAAATTCGAACTGTAAATGCTTATTAAAAAAAATTGTGAACACGGATTTTTGATATTTTTGATATATCATTGTAACCATTTATTAGAATCCTTTTATTCAATTTTGAAGCTTTTTTAGCAAACTAAAAAGTTGAAAATTTCAAATGTCTATAAACAACTTAAAAGGATTTGAAAGATTTTGAAAATTTTATTAAGTATATAAAATGCCAGTGAAAATGTCATGTGAATGGTCATTTGTTTTAGAGTTACAACAATATCTAAAATTGATTTTAAAAATTTCCGTTTTTCCTTAATTTTTGTTTTTGTTTTTTCCGGTGCTTTTGAAAAATACTGGGAATTTCAAAAAATGACCTCCTCAATGCACCAACTAGATTCACTTTCCAACCAGAAAAGCTACTGAAGTTGAAAATCGAAGCATTATTTTGACTACTTCTCGTGTACGCAGACACAAAAAAAAAACATCATTGTAAAATCAAAACATTCATCGCTCCGCTCAGAATCTAAAATATGTTTAAAACTCTAAAAGGCGTAACGAAATTAATATTTTCACAACACGATACTAATTCGTATACAAACAAACAAGTAAAAGTTTTTTTTTTTTAATCGGGCTACAGTAATTGATCGTAGGTTCGAAAAAGCATGATAAATTAAAATTAAATATTCCATTACCATAAAGAGCAAAAAACTATTTCTGATTTGCATAATATTACATTGTTATGTATGCTTAATATAATACACATAAATACTATTATATTGTTATCATCTGTAAAACATAACTCTGTTGTTGCTTTATGTGGGGATTATTTTTACGAGAGAATAACGTTTATCTTGGAAAGTATTCGCAAACAAAAATAAATAATTACCTATATGCGTACGAATATATTTCAAAGATGATGTATAGGTATGAGGATAAAATTTCGTTCTATTTCAGAAAACTTATTGGAGTTTTAAAATATTTAGTTTATATTTTAAAACAGCTATGGCCTACGCGACCCTTAAAAATATAAAATTTAAAATGCCTGCTTTGTGGTAACCTTCAGTTACAATATTGTTTTGGCACTGGTATTTAAAAAATTAATTTCATATTAAAGTTACAGCAGGGTTGGACAGGTTATAGTTTATAATGTAACTGGATCCAAGTTACCAGCTAGTTAGGTAATTTAATTTTTGGTACCAATCTATAATTTTATGTATGCCATTTTTATATTATAGAATTTAATATTATTTAGTGACTTCAATGCTGCATACATACATTTATTTTTATTTGTTTATAAATTGTAACTTATAATGTAACTTAGTTACATAACCCAATTATACTGAATAAATGTAAGTAATAACTTACAAATAGTTACCATAATTAGATATTCACCTAAAATTAAAGGATTAAAGGACATTCAAAACAAAATTGAATTTCAATAAGAATATTAAACTATAATTTAGAATAAATAACCAGTCATCGCCCACTCATCAGGTTAATTCAATTTTCGATATGCATATTTAGATGTGTTATAAAATGTTTTAGTAAAGCTAATTGAAATACATTAAATTGCATCTAATAATTTCTTAAACACTATTCATGTCACTTATGGTTTTTAAATAATTAAATGTGTGTCATGTCTTTTATTTTGTAATTTTTTGAAACATAATATATTGGAGAGTTACTCAAATAGGTTCATTCTTTAAAAAAAAGATTGCCGAATGTTCTTATATTTTGTCGAGAATACTGCACAAAATACATTGTAGTATTGCACTAAAAATATTAAATTTCGTTATAAGTCTAAGTAAATATTGTTAAATAATATAAATCGTTAAATTGTAACTATTGTAACATTATCTTATAAATATCTTCTACGAAAGCTAAAACGATATAAAACAAATTGTCATGATTTGTTTTTTGAAGTAATTTAAAATGTATGTAAATGATTAATCGCTAAAAGTAAACAAATGTACAAAGTTAAGTAACTTTTATACAAGTTTTTACTGATTACTGCCACCAATCTCTGTAGTACGTGTGAGTCCAAAACAAATTTGCATAATGCACCATGTGACCATTGTATCTATGATATTATAGTAGATCAATAAGTATGGGATGAATGGAATCAGTTTGGAATGTTTTGATAAAATGTCCAAGGTGTTTGCTATATGATATAACTGTATTATGTTATGCGCTCGTTAGTCGTTTAGGACTTCATAATTTCAGATTCTGAGCGGAGCGATATGAATGTATTGATTTTAGAATGATGTGGGTGTTTTTTTTGTCTGTCATCACCTTTTGGAGCAGTAAAAATGATTATAGATTTGAAACTTTTATATTTGTTTTCCGATGTGCAACCGAATCTTGTTGGTACATTTTTTGAGGGCTCAAAAGTAAAAAATTCCGATTAATTTTCTTAATTAAATACAAATGTTGAATTTTCTCATCATCGCTTGTAAGCACTAAACTAGTAAAATGATTATCGGTAGTTTTTTTTACCAATGTAATAACGGTAGTTGTAGTTATATTTTGTATACCTGACCTTATGCTCACGCAAACAAACGAATTTATGAGTATAATATAATATGATGTATCATGTATATTGGCATCGATGTTCGGGCCTTTAATAAATGTTCGCGTACCCATTGCCGCGCCGTAAACCCTAACGAACCCTCCAAACATCCGCCCCACCCCATCACCCTAGTGCCCGACTCTATAATCATCTCCTATTGTACATGGAATGCTCGTATACAACACGTCGTTTACAGAGTGCTACTGATAGAACTGATAAACACGACGTACCCAGACAACCATAACTTTAACTTACAGTTGATTTTGTTTTTTTTTAGCATAATAATATAATAATATAATGTACATAAACGTTAACGTAACGATAAGAATAAAATAAGCGTATTGTATTACGTTTTTGAGGAATTTCTGTGTTGCGTCCCGACGATCCAGCTGTATACCCAACGGTGGTGGTTATTCGGTATACCAGCAGTGGTTAATCTGGAGGACGAGTAGTAGTTATATTATATTTTAAGCCGTCACTTGTATACACAACATTATAATATTATAATATATAATGTGTACGTGTTGTATAGTCATATAATAATTTATACTTTGTACACGCGAGCCGTTTTAAATTGCATTTCGGTGTTTTCGAGTAGTCGAACGATAATCTCGAGACGATTTCGTGTGTTTTCAAAACGTCGGTGTTTTAAGTTCATGCAGGTAAAAATCGTAATAAGTAATGGAGTTCAAATTTACTAAGCTAAACATTTTTCACTCGAGACTGTATTGAGCTGTTGCCGCTTTCGGTCAACACTGAAAAATTAAATTGAAAAAATTGTTTTCATATACATATATAAATAAATTTTCCACAGATATAAATCAAAACTTGGCAACATTCTCTGCTGTATAGTAGATTTTGAGCGTATATATTACATTGATGACGAGGAGGGAATTGTAACGGATAGGTATGTTACATTTTAATTCAATGATAAATATTTTTGTTTAGTATGAAAACCATTTTGAACGTACACCATGTGTCAGTCTCTATTTTTAATGGCATTATTACAATACATTTGTATTGGTATCGATACAATTAATTTTTAAATTGGTTATACGGTAGGTTGAACATTTTTTTTCCCAAAAACATATTGTATTATTATTATTGTTATTATAATTTTTTTTATCGATCTTAAGCATCGGCGCAACTATAGCCATCAGAATTTAGTAGGAGGGTTAGTGTAACTGAGAAACACGAGGTTTATGTGAGGCGGAGATTCATCACTAAAATCCCGGGGACTAGCGACGTCGGCCCAAGCTTGACCTCAGAACATATTTGAGACTAAGGACAACCACCGAGTAACACCATGCCCCCAAGTATTGTATTTTTAACTCATTATAACAAGTATATTAACACATATTTTGTATTAATCGATACTGACATGTATATAATATATGAGGCACCGTATTTATTCATTTATTTACTTAATATCTTTCGATAACTGAAAAATTAAAAAATTAAAATAGAAGAAAAAACTCGATCAGGTCTAATGTCGTATTTCATTGAAAACGTCGGGGTGGAACACGGTGGTACCATACGAGTTGCACTCGCTTAATAAATTCAGCCTGCAGTGACACGGCTATTATGGTATTATACACCTACAATATTGGGTAATAAACGCACTGCAATATTATTATCGTTATTAATATTTATATCGTATCGAACTGTGGCCCGTTCGGATTTGACGATGACACGGCGTTGGTAGGGAGGGGGAGGAGATGGCGTAAAACGAATTATCGCTCATTTACTCCTATACGACCGACTTTGTTCGCTTTTGGCCCGCGCCCCAACCAAGGTAGGTACTATTAGTGCGATAGAGGTGTAATGTATATTATATATATACATAACATAGGAAAACGATTGTGACGAGGCCGACCTTTTAGCACGCGTCCTCGTCGATATTATATTGTTTGTTCGAAAAGTAACTTGTTTAATGTTGGCGCTCGCCGTTTTTGTGCGTTTGGCGATTAAATTAAACTCGCCGAGCTTCTTTCGAAACTACCTACATATTATTATGTATATGCAAGTGTTTATTTGTTTTTATACCTATACAATATATGTACAGGGTGAAGATTCGTCGTAAGCGCTCATCCCCATTTTTCATCATTTATAATAACGAATTTATTAAAATTTTCGTTTTTGGCAATTGTTTAAATACTCACCGATTAGGTATACAGACGAAGTTTTCAAATTTTTGAGGTTTTTTTATAATTACACTTTTTTAGGAAAATTATTGGCTAAATAGTATACAGCAGAAATGAATCGAGTAAAATTTTTTAAAAACACAAGTTTGTGCTATCATTACATAGGACACTCCTTAAGTTGTACACAAAATCTCAAGAATTTGGATAAGTACTGTATTATTGAAGAAAAAGGAGGTGAGCATGTGGAGGTGAGAATCACCCTGTACATAATACGTCGACGCACTTTATATGGAAATGGAATCGTAAATATTCGTAAACGCGCACTGCAAGTCGTCCGGTCCGTCCGTTTATGCATTTTTGGCGACGACGTTGTTTATTTATATAATAATGAATATTATTTTACCGGCAATGATAATAATTCAGGGAAAAAATTAATTTCCTAGGAAATGTCTAAAATGCTGTTAAGTTATTTTGAAATCATTCAGTTTAAATTAAAAATGTGTTAAATTTTATTTGCTGTTGTTTCGAACTGTCAATATACTGTTCTATTTTGAAACTACCTATTACGTTTTCGTCTTTTTACTCCTATTTTCTTTATCTATCGTTATTTTTTTAAATTTTAATTACCTCTTTGCTTTATGTATCTATTTGTATGCCCTTAAGTATAATAATACATTTGTAAATATTTGGACTCTAACATTAAAATATTCTATTTAGTTTCGAATGAAATGATTTGCAACTATTAATTGTTGTCGCCTTAAACACAATCCAAACATTATTAGAAGAGGAAAACAAACCAGAAAGATCAATAAATGTTTCGAAAACGTAATCTAAAATCGCCCGAATTTTATCTCCTGCAGGTTGAATTGCCATGACATCTTCAACAATACACTGATTAACTTGGTTTGGGCTTAGAAAAGGTAAACCAAAAACAACTTTTAAACATTTACTCTGTTCTGATATCTGATCTTGATATGTATATACATTGGCTAATCCAAGACTTTGAATTTGTTTCGACCAACTTTGTCCAAAATTGAATCAACATCTTTTGATTTCAATCAAAGGCCAAACGTGTCTTGCTACATTTTCATTTTTTGATAGGTATCTCAAAACTTTTAATTTCAAATAAGACTTACAAGAATTTAAGTAACAAGTCCACTGTGAATATTGTTTTTAAGTATCTTATGAAATTGAAATTTATGTTCAACTACTAATAGTCTTGACACTGCATCCATTATTCCATTGTGCGACCGCAATACCATTATTATAATCAATAATTTTAAGAACTGTAATTTTGATGTTGATTACTTGAATTACAGATGTTGACTAACCATTACAGTTTTGTTTGACAATAAGTTTTTTTCGATAAACGAATAATATAGTGCGATTATTTTAGTGTTCATAAGACCTTTCCAAGCAACATCGGAAAATCAGTATCCAATGATCAGTAATCATTAATTTAATGCAGAGACTTTTCTTTTCTATGTATTTCGTCGTAATTTAAAAAATATTTTTTCTAGAATTATATCATATTATTACTCGAACTCAATTTACCTAGCAAGTAAAAGTTTTTCTGACTCAATTCACCTACCACCAATATTCACCCAATTTTATGGGATTCAGTTTACCTTCCTTCGATAAATTACTATTGTATGGAAGATTATATTACTGGTTAGGCCGTACTTAGGTGCTTAAAATTGTAGATGGATATACCGACAGAATGAAACAAAAATTATTCGATGTAGTGCATTGCGATGGACTCATAGCAAACGTTTGAAATACATTGAATTGATTTTTATACTTTTTAAAAAGGTAGGTACATAAAATATGAAGTGGGCACATTATATATTTTTTTTATGAAATAAGTTTTATTCAACATTGACTATTATTATTGACAGATTTTAATATTGCATTTCTTCAAATAGACATATTGAATATCATTTTTAATCGAAACATCTTCAAAAGCATTCATGTATAATATCATAATCCTTTGCCACAAGCAAAAAGTAAATTTTTATAATATTTGCATTTGTTCCTAATATGATCACATAGCCTATGGTCTTAAAAACCGACCACAATATTTCTATACTTGTAGCTAACGCTCGGTACATCAGCTATATAAAACTGTAGCTATATATATGTCGTATAGCTGTATACGCTCATTCATAGACTCAAATGTTTAAAAAATAGCATTATTGGTAATGTTATCAGATAATTCTCTTTACACATAATAGTAACTCTTATAACTTGATCATTGAATCTATTTCGGGTCAAAGTCGTCCTGTTGGTATATGTTTCGATTCAACTCGTACATGGCACATACGTTACATACTCGATAATAATATTGCAGAATTATTAATTATTCTACCTAAAGAACTCGTGAAAGTTTTTTATACACAGAAATTTCGATTTTAACTATGATGGGACAAACAATTATATTATGTGAATCTGGGGGGGGGGGCTAAGCCCGGTCTAGCTCCCTAGATACGGTGATGGAGATTTACCAAGATTTGCGTCCGCTTCGTCAAGTCCATGTCGCATGTCTGCATGTCTAGTTCGTGCACAGACTGTGTTTTTTTTTCATTTAGATTTCGTTGTACATTTTTTATATTATTTATCGCGGGAAAAAAAGAAGTTACAATATATAAAAAAAACCCTTACACACGTATCACGGGGAAGAAAAATAGAAAACGAACACATTATGATTTATAATAATTATTGTGAAACAATTACGTCAGCGGTTCCGTTTAAAGCAGGGCTTGAAACCGATTAAAATAATTTCGGTTTTGGTTTCAATTTTTCAATACCGGTTTTAGGGAATTTCGGTTTCGGTTTCAATTTGGTATACCGGTTTCTAAATTTTTGGGTTTTGCTTTTGATTTTAATTTTTCAAGGTTTTTTATGTAATTTTTAGGTTTCGGATTTGGTTTTAAATAATAACACTGGTATCCAATTTTTTCCAGTTTAGGTTTTGACTTTAATACTGGTATCCAATTTTTTTCGGTTTCGGTTTTGATTACAGTTTCAAGCACTGGTTTAAAGCCATGCGCGTTTCGTAAATATTTACGCATAGAGTACATTTTCCGACTTCAGTCGTTCCTACTATGTAATATATTGTATAAGACTCTGGTCGTAGGACGCCACCACTGTCGTCGAATCCGGATTATGAATAATTAATAGATTTTCGGTTTGACCCTAGTTTTTTTTTTCATTTTCATTTAAGACGATCCGCCAGCGATAATGATTCGTAACAAAAGAACCATCGTGGTCGTTGTATACATTATACTACCCTCTCGGCTCTCCCCATATACCCGCGACCCTTTAATATTATAATATAAGATGGTATATAGTGGATGGCGATTTTCTTTTTTATTTTCACTGTTATTATTATTTATTTATTTTTTTATGAATAATAATAAGCGCGTGAGCCGAATTTCTGTATAAAATAATAGCGTACGCCGCGGTGGTCGGCGGGAGGGCGGTGGCGGCGCTCACATAAAAGGAGGTCATAGCGAAAATTCGATTTCTACTTTATGAAAGCGGCGACGACGGCGGCGGCGGCGGTAGCAGGGCTGTCGAGGATTTAGTGTGCACGAGAACTTTTTGGACCGGAGCCCGACACAGAGGAGACTATTTTTTCCCCCTACCGCCACTGTGCATCTATATGTACACACATACACACATACACACATACACACACACACACACACACACACACATACACATGTATAATATGTATATATATATTTGTATAGTATCATCCCGAGTCCCGACCAACCACCCCCATTGATGCCGCCACTTAAGCCACCCCTCGGATATCGCAGTCCACGCCACCGTCTGCAGCAGTACACACACACACACAAATCAAACAGGTTTATTTATTTCGGAGAGAAATATCTGCCGACATTCGGAGAGTGTGCGTGGTACTTATACCTATATTATACGAAGAATCGAGCCAGAGATCGTATTTATTTTATTTATATAGATATTATTGAATATGTTATAATATAACTATGATATTATAATCTTAAGATGCCCGTAATTACTGGAATTATTATAAATCCTATATTATAATTGTGTAAAACATAATCTGATTGAGTATTTATAGTTCCGTTTTTTATATTTTAATTATAATATACTCGTCGTTATTGTTTTTTTGAAGAGATTTTATTATAATTATACTCAGTTTGGATGCTAACTGTCTAAAAATTGTACCAAACGATTTACACTAACGAATAATATTGTCAATCGACGAAAACAAGTATGTTCTTAATCTTGTATCAATCAGAAATAATATTGTTACACGGGTGTTGTAAGGAAGGCTAGAATTATGAGCCATTTTGAATTCTGACAGGATCTTTTGGCTTAACGCGAAGTGTGCATGTGTTATATTGTTTTGTCCAACACTTTTTGAGTTCATTAAAAAAAATAAAAAATTTCACAGCACTTTGGAACGAAAGATGATCGGACATAGATGGTACTATTTTAGCTTTCGAAAGTTCTCTGCGCCCGATAATTAAGTAGGCGAATGAAGAAGATGTGGAACAACGTAATTACTCGGAGTAGTTTAACTAGAAATTTGATTCTTATACAAAATATTCTAGAATTCCCCAAAAAATATTCTGCTTAGGAATATGAAATAAGAGATATGAGCTGTAATTCAAAATAATAATAATTTTAAACCTAAAAAATTACAATGATAAAAATAGTATAAAATACTAGAGCACAAAGAACCAATTATCTGCGTTTTTATACTCCGGCTATTTTACGGTAGGTACCTAATACAATTTTTCTGCGATGTTTGAGCACTTTTAAGTTGTATCATTTTATTCATACATAACTTGCATAAAAGTGATAAAATTGTAATATCGTAAATACACACATGAATTGTAAAGTTCTTAACCCTAAGTTTGATAAGGGGTCAATAGTCTAAATACATGCTGCCAGCAACACGAGATTGGTTCTCCTCGATGCAAATTTGCTTTGTTCGGTATTAGGTTACAAATATAGGCATAATAGGCCTGCGTTTTGGGGGGAGAGAAAACAAATAATGTGCTGCTGCAGACATCCCCTCTCGAGTACCTACGAATGTTTAGTTCAAAATTTAATAACTATATCGTAGTCGTTGTTATACTTATGATAATAAATATATTACATATTACGTTCTAAAACACAGCAGGTACTATAATACCACACAGACGTTTGTACATCCATGTCACGTTTGCATGTCGTATGGCGTTGTATTATTTTTGGATTAAATACCGTTTATCCAGTCGTGCGCAGTACTCGAGTTTGATAGCTCGTAGGATATTGGTATATATACATATATAGGTCCTTAGTCGAGGATCCTATCCTATTATTTTCTCTGACGTCTCGGGTTTTTTTTCGTCCCAGTTTTCGTCCTCAGTAGCAGTTGTCTTGCGTTATTGCTCCGGGTAGGACACAACGTGACGAAACGGCAGAGCCCGTCACGTCACCGCCCGAAATGTTTCGAAATAAGTCGACCAAAGCGTGCGCGGAATACTAAAATGCCGAAAAGATTTATCGTTTGCGACAGCGGATTCCTGCAGCAGCTATATTCGTGGCCGACAGATCGTCACCGACTCACTCCTTGATCGGTGACCAATAGGCAATAATACCAGACGCAACCCGGACGTTGTATTACAAGATTTTTCTACCCGAAAAATATATGTTATTGAAATATTATTCGTACTGCTCTTTTTTTTATGTGTATTATATTTTTACGAGTATAATATATTAAAAACCTAATTGAGATTTAGTTTGTCAGTTTCCAGGCGAATGCTTCAAAACGGTTTTCGTTCTCGAATCTCGAATATCCAATAAAGGTTTGAATAAAATCGCTAGATTTTCGGAGAGCGCCAGTCCAATTTTTATTTTCTCGTTTAGTCACCTCGAATGGTCGTATATAATATCGATTGGTAATCCGAACACGTGTACGATATTAGTTTGGCATTTATCGTCCTCAGCAAGGAGTTAATTTTTGAACTTCTCTCTGCCTATTTTTGAACTACTTTATAGAAAAACGAGGATTACATCATCGACCATACCGACTGTTTTCCTTTCAGCAGATGATTAATCGCAAAAGTTTTGATTTATATACGGTATTATTATCAACTCCGCACGATATAATGATAAATAATAAAAATAACAACAGACTGCATTCGGATATACACCACGTAATGCAGTTTTTAAGTAACGTGGCGATATCATATTTTTATTAAATTACGAGCCAAACGGATATCATATTATATATATTGTGACTGCTATAGTGTCCTTTTACTGGAGGGAAGATATTATTCAACGGGTAATACAATGCCATCGACCGCACGACCGTTTTACGATACGACTAGTGACATGTCTAGACATTTATAAGGGTGGATCAGAACATTTAGCAGATGCTATCCTTACATTTAGAAGCCACGAAACTCTGATAAAAGCAAGTGATATTTATTTAAAAATGATTTATCCCGACCACCTTCACGAAACTTGAGCCATAACTTTAAATATTAATACGTTTTAAATGTTCAATGTGAATAAAATTATTATGATTAATAAACTTTAGTAATACTTTAAATATTGAACAACCTTTGAATGATAATTATTGAAAAACCTTCCATAATAAATTATGAATTTTTAAAATTAAATTAATAAAACATGAACGCATCAACTGCTGCTGATAAAACACTTAAATTGTATACAACATATTAAACACAATTAAGTATATTATAGCTAAAATATTTAATTTTTTTTTAATTTTTGAATAAGTTTCAATAATATTGTTATGGTTTATAATCTAGACGCCTATTAAGTACCTTCAGTTATATTTCTTTCTATGATAAGTATTGCCATTTTTTCTTTCTTTAGTATTTAAAAGAAAATAATATACCTCCTTTATTAAGTTCTATTGTTTTAAGTTTTAATTTTGCTTTATAATTTGGTATTTGTCGGTGAGGTGGTGTGACCTATTCTGCAATTTTCAGAGTAGACTCAATTATGTTATTTTGACTAGGTACTTCGTAATTACCACAGGTTAACACTGCATTATATCCCCCGCAAAATGTCGTCCACTACACTCCGCTAGTCAAAACTTTATATAAGTACTTATAAAGTTACAACTAATGAACTACACTTCTTCGAAATTTAATTTGTATATAACGAAATACTTAGAATACACTATTCTGCTCCGGTATATGAAATAAAATATGGATATGGAGTCTTTCGAAAAAGTAAAATACTTAAAAATATATATACTTACATACTTGAATGGTTCATCAGATGCAGGTATATTGTATATTATATGCTATATAAATACCATAATAAGGTAAGGGTATATGATATTATTGTGGTCGGATGGTTCGTTTTATATAATATTTGACGATATTATTTTTAGCGTACGTCGTTATATTGTCGTCGCCTACACGTGCATCGGTGCCTACGAATTATGACGAATCACGTCGTGTCGGGGACACAAAACACCCGTCTAAAATTTTCTGTAAAGGTTGCTAAAGGGCTATATACTTGTATTATATATATATATGTATTAAGCTGCGGGTACGTAAAGGTTAACGGGTTTTTTTTCACTCAATCACCAGCTATTTCCTCTCTTCACCGTGCAACAAACGCCGTCCGGTCGAGTGTAAAGGTCAATTGTTTTGCGTAACACCGTACCCGATCCACCGCCACCGAAAAAGGCTCTTACGGCTTTTGTACCTGGATCCTAAAATCGTCGACTAAGATGAATTCGTGGGTTGTCCGACAGTAATAATATTATGGCAGCGCAATTGAATTGGCTCCCAAATACACGTTGTCAATATTTTACCCTTAATAAGTAGGTACCTTTGAATTGGCTCCCAAGAATTTACTATTGAATTTGCTCCCTACCGGTTTTTTATAAAATATATTGATTACCAAAGTATTGTTAATAATATTTAAAGTTAGACGTTATTTCCTAGAGTAGTTGACGTCAGTATGATTTTTAATTTTAATATATGGTTTACGGTATCACATTCGCATATTTTACATCATTACACATTGAGAGTTGATACATTCGTTACGTATGTCTATTTTTTTTACACATAATTATTTAGTAAATATACTAAAAAGATTTCACCATACAGAAGAGAAAAAATAAAGCTAAACATAAATCCGTGGTCTATTCGTATACTGGCTAATGTCATAATATGTCGAAACCTTGTGTTTATAATAGTGTCAAATTTTCGAATTTCATCTTCTAAAAATTTTATTTTATCTCTAATTTTCTTCTGGTGAGGTTTTATTATATTGGAACTTCTGTATTTACTTACGAATATTACGACGGTTAAAACGACAAGACTAAATTCAATAAATATTTATATTTGGGCTAGGTTAGGTCGACGTCGTAATACTAAACGCGTATAATATGAGAACCATTGGTTAAATAATAATATCCTATAATTTATGGAGCTAACTCAAGTATACATTTTTTCAGGAGCTAATTTAAGGGTCAAATTTATATTCATCCAAAATTGGGAGCCAATTCAATAGTAGCCTATTCTCGAAGTACATAGTACATACTGTATACTAGAGATATTCTAACTGTACCTTGGGAGGCTCCCTGCAGTGGTGTTGAGAGGGTTGACGAAGCGAGTTGTGTCAAAGAACCGGGAACCAAAATTGATGTAGGTATTGTACAATTAATATAAATATTATTTATAATCATCATAGACATTTTGGAAACGAAAACGAAACACAATTTAAATTAGTTTAATTTCTAATTACTAATACTAAAGTAATTATTGTTACACTCATATTGCGTCCACGTATTGTTGCAATTTTTTTTTAACAATTTGAGATCCGACGAAATACTCGTATTGTAAACACAAATAAGGATGAAAAAGTTTGAATACGTTTGCTGTATACAGTACTTATACCTCTACTATACTATACCCAGTACTAGTCCAAGTCTCGCTACTTGGATGGTCGGGGTGAAACTACTAAGTATATTGAAGATCGCATGACAGATAATAGTTATTTATAAGTCATTTGGTAATTTAATTTTTTTTGGTATTTGATAAAAGGGAAAATAGATTTAAAAAAGAAAACATTTGAAGTAGGTAGATACTTCATGGCTCATATATTGTGTTCCATATTTGTAATTCGAGTAGCAAGTAGGGACAAAAAAGAGTTTGAAATAAAAGGGTTAGGGTAACTTCTTTAAATAATTATTTTCTTGATAATTATTAAATATTTTCAATAATTTATTTTTAAATTAATATTCTGCTTTAAAATATCAATAACAGACTATTCGTCATCAAAAAGTATAAACACGTTGTCGTATGAATACATGTTTTCTCATTTCCACTCAGATCCAGTTAATTTTTAGCCAGTCTTTTTAAAAGCATATTATAAACCTAAGAGTTAACGGTTACGCCTACGTATGTACTATTTTTATCCGAAACACGTACATAAAACTTCAGTCAGATCGATTTTTTAAGACCATAAATAAATAAAGTTATGAAAAAGCAATGGTCCCTAAAACAACGATTTTATATGACCTAAAAATTCAAAATTTTATTCAAACATTTATAAAATTATCTTGAATTATATTATTTCAAATAAGTTGAAAATCAAAAAATATTTTTACTAAAGTAACAAAAAAAATGTTTGCAGGACTGCACAATTTAAAGTTGTCTTTGTGAACTTTTAATGAAAAATAATTATTTTCATATAACTCGTCGTCGTCACTTGTGATCTCGATCTCTACGTCACATGGATCTGTTCGAAAAATTACTATTAAAAAATAATAAAATTCAATTAGTTAAGACCCTTGTTGGCACGTTACCAAGTTACGGTTAAAAGCATTGAAATAAAATTCTTAGAAAAAATGGACTTAAGTGTTAGATGCCTTGAAGACCCAAAAAGGATCTGAAAAATGAATAAAATGCAAAATAAAAAGTTCTTGTTCTGTTTCAAAAGTAGGTACAAAACAGTATTGTAAGTTATAAAACGAGCAGCTTCGAAAACAATGCCAAGTACTTCAAAATCCTATCCCTAATAATATACTGTATATTTATATTCGTCGCTTGGTCCATATATCCGGTCATTA